>VZQC01002872.1:112179-139880 GCA_009823505.1 Rhizomys pruinosus
TGATAACACAATGATTAAAACTAGACTTTTGGATTTAAAAATAATCAAGTGATAAAGTAATTAAAATGAACTTATTTGATGTGAATTGTATGTTAAAATACATTAGGGCATAATTATGGGAAATGTTGAAAGGAAATATGAATTCCAATATAAAATTTCCAATTGTTAAACGAAGCATGATGATAAATGATTTAAGTTGCTGTTCTGTTTATATTGTACCAGATTAGAGAATGATAAAATAGTTCTAATTTAGAGTATCATTATGTACAGTGAACCAGAATTTTCTGATAACATTGGTTAGTTGTTTAAATTTGTGGTGAAATTTTTTAGCCCTCATCCTAAAATATGAGTGGTATATTTTACATTGTTTACCGAGTTGTTTGATCAGTACTTATCTAACTTCTCCCTATTTTGATTAAACATCACTATGAACCCAGCTCCCAAGTCCATGGGGGACAGCCCTGGTGACCTCACCCTTAGCCAGGTGTAGACCAAAATGCACACAAGTGATTATCACATGCGTCATATCCTTGCTGCATCACTGCCCCCCACTGTTGAGTCTAGCTTGTTCTGTGTCATCTTGTGTGATGAGCTTTCTCCTCTGAAACCTCACTCTGTTCCTTGTCATTTGGCTTCCATTCCTTCTCTGTACTGTCTCCTGCCTAAGCACACAGAATGTTTATTTAAGCTACAATCTTCCATTTTCCTAAATACTAGTGAATTCTTCCCTGTAGGGTTTTTATGTAAATCTGTAGTAGAATGACTTCAGGGGAAGGAAAGAATGTAGAAAAGAGAAAGGGGGTGTCATTGTGTCATCCCATCTAGAGAATTCTTGTCTTACGGAGATGTATCATTAACATATATGAGGTGAGGCTACTGAATGCTTATTCCTGGTAAAGCCACACCAGCTCTGCTAGGGTTACCCAAGGTTTTTGGGCTTATTCCAGAATCTCATTTAGGATTCATGTCATACTCACCAGAGCTTGAAGAAATAGATTTATTGAATATTTACTATTTGCATTTAGCATGCTAAGTATTTGGTACTTCTGCCTCATTGCTTCCCAGTTGTTCTGTAAGGCAAATGGTTTTTGTCCAGTAGTTTACCAGAGGAAACTAAAGCCCAGAGACAAATTAATTACTTAGGGTCGCAAAGTGAACAACTGGCAAAGTTAGAATTTAAGCTGATTCCAAAGTCCTTGTTTTCCTTAGTACTGTGCTGCTTTCTGTTTTAAATGAGCTGGGCCCAGTTGCGCATGCCTTTAATCCTAGCACTTGGGAGGCAGAGGCAGGTGGATCTTTGTGAGTTCAAGACCAGCCCTGTCTACATAGTGAGTTCCAGAATAGCCGGAGCTTCAGGGAGACCCCGTCTCAAAAAGACCAACAACAACAACAACAACAACAACAAAAAGTCATATGATAGGTAGCTATCTAGTTTCCCACACTTTCTGTTCCACCACACTTAGAAGCGCTTCATAATTCTGGGATACCATTGCCTAGTGTTTGGTCTGGTTTAATTCCTGCAGTCAGCTTTGATTTTGATAGAGAAGACAGAAGAGGAATTGTAGCTTGTCTTTCATTATCTACTGTGATGTGAGCAATAGGCCATTGGTTGGTGGTCTTTCTACCAGGATTGCCAAAGATGACTGTCCTTGGTTTTTCTTTGCATTTTGTCTTCTGGCAAGGCTATGCTCATTTAGCCTTCCTGGAACTACTATTGCTTGGCAGTTCATTTATTCATCTTCATTCATGCATTCTAGTCTTCATACAAATTTTCTCTAGATAGTGTTCTAGTTTGTTTCTCTGTTGCTGTGACAGACCATTCTGACCAAAACCAACTTGAAAAAGAAAGGGCTAATTTCAGTTTAGAACTCCAACATCAAAATCCATCACTGAGGGAAGTCAGGGCAGGAACTCAAGGCAGGAACCTGGAGGCAGAAGCTGAAGCAGAACAGAGGAAAGTTGCTTACTGGCTTGGTTCTCTGGCCTATGCTCACCCTGTTTTTTGTTGTTTTGTTTTTTGTTTTTGTTTGTTTGTTTGTTTTTTGGTCTTTTTGAGACAAGGTCTCCCTGTAGCCCCAGATGGCCTGGAACTCACTCTGTAGACCAGGCTGGCCTTGAACTCACAGAGATCCGCCTGCCTCTGCCTCCCAAGTGCTGGTATTAAAGGAATGCACCACCCCACCGAGCAATCACTCTGTTTTCTTAATATAGTCCAGGCCCATTTGCCCAGCCTTCCAGGATCACTCAACAATCAAGAAAATGCCTCACAGACCTGTCCACAGGCTCTTAGATAGAGAAAATTCCTCAATTCAATTGAGCTTCTCTTTTTCCCCCCCAGGTGTATCAAGTTGGCAGCTATCAAGTTTAATTATCCAGCACAGTAGGGGATTATTTCCATCTGTAGCATAAACCCTATTATATCTGTTTTCTCTTTATGATAATTTCAAAGAAAAAGTATTTTAAAAATAAAAAATTTAGTGGGGCTGGAGAGATGGCCTAGTAACCGGTTAAGAGTGCTGACTGCCCTTACAAAGGACCCGGGTTCGATCCCCAGCACCCACATGGCGGCTGAGAACCGCTATAACTCCAATTCCAGGAGAATTCCAGTTCCAGAGGAATCCAACGCCCTCTTCTGACCTCCGCGGCATTGCACAACACGGATGCACCAACCTACATGCAGACAGTACACTCATACACATAAATAAATAAATAAATAAATAAATAAATAAATAAATAAATAAAATAAAAAATTTTTAAAAATTAAAAAAAAAACACTTAACACATAAATAAAATATTTTTTTTAAAAAGTGAAAATTTTAGTTAAAGTGTAGAATTTGTACATTTGGAAATTTCCAAGTCTTCTTGACTATCTTCCCAGATGGGATTTTAGTCTGGTCTACAGGGCTAGTTCCAGGTCAGGCAGGGAGACCCTGTCTCAAAAACACACACACAAAAACTAAAAGCAGGTGACTGGTAATTTAGTAAAATATACCAATATTTGGGACAAAAAACTTATTTTTTCCTCTAATTTATAGTCGATTTTTTTTTTTTTTTTTTTGGTATTTTTGAGACAGGGTCTCCCTTTAGTCCCAGTTGGCCTGGAGCTCACTCTGGCCTTGAACTCACAGAGCTCAGTCTGCCTCTGCCTCTGCCTCTGCCTCCTGAGTGCTGGAATTAAAGGTGTGCGCCACCACACCCGGGACTGACGAGGGTTCTTAGCCACCATGTGGGTGCTAGGGAATCGAACCCGAGTCCTCTGCAAGAGCAGTCAGTGCTCTTAACCGCTGAGCCATCTCTCCAGCCCCATATACACTAGCCACATACATGTTCTCCTTAAGGAAAGATCATTTTGCAGTCTTATTTTTGCACAAATTTTTAAACATAACATTCAGAGATTCTTTTAGCCCATTGAATTACAAATTGTATTTTAGTGGTACTAAAAATATTCAGTCTCAATTTAATAACTCAAACTCTTTTCTAATTTTACCTCTTTTTTATTTTTATATTTTGAGCAGGATTCACCAAAAGCCCAGCTACGCAGGACTATAGAATGTTGTCGGACCAATTTATGCAACCAATATTTGCAGCCTACACTGCCCCCTGTTGTTATAGGTAGGTCAGCCCAAAAAAGTCCAAGTGTAATTCTCTGAATTCCTTGTCTCTGCTTTTGACAATAAACAGGCCATTTAGAATTGAGTCCTCTCAATTTGTTTTCCTTGATCTTAGTAAGATGCAGTAGAAAGCCTGTGCTTACTTCCTTATTACTTCTGTTGTCAGGTCCGTTTTTTGATGGCAGCATTCGATGGCTGGTGGTGCTCATTTCCATGGCTATCTGCATAATTGCTATGATCATCTTCTCAAGCTGCTTTTGTTACAGGTAAGATACTTATTCTGACATACACTGTCTTGTTAATTCTGCATTAGTACTTGTTTTATTGAGACATGGTCTCCTTGTAGCCCCAGCTGGCCTGAAACTCACTATGTATATCAGACTGGTCTTGAACTCACAGAGATCCACCTGCCTTTGCTTCCCAAGTGCTGGAATTAAAGGTGTGCACCACCACTCCTGGCTTAGTACTTTTTTTTTTTTTTCTAAAAACCACTGACTACTTTGTGATTCAGATATTGTTAATTTGTATTCTATGGTTATAGATCTTTAGCTATGTTATAGTTTCTCTAGAAGGAAAGACGTTTTTGTCCGTTAATTAGATACTGTTTTATTCTCTTAAATTGAAGAATATTCATGATCTTCTTGTTTGTATTGACCTTTCTTACGTCTGAATTTTTAAAATTTTTTTAAATTTATTTTTTATGTGTATGAATGTACTGTCTGCATGTAGGTCTGTGCACCCGTGTCGTGCAATGCTGCGGAGGTCAGAAGAGGGTGTCGGATTCCCCTGGAACTGGAGTTCTCCTGGAATTGGAGTTACAGAAGGTTCTCAGCTACCATGTGGGTGCTGGGGATCGAACCCGGGTCCTCTGCAAGAGCAGTCGGCGCTCTTAATCGCTAGGCCATCTCTCCATCCCCCATCTGAATTTAAAAAATACAGCCCTAGATAAGATAACCTGTCTTGTAGTTTAATAATTTGGGAGTTTCACTGAAACAGATTAGTAAATCCAGAAATAAATCTAAAGTACATAAAGAAATTTACTATATAATAAAACAATCATTTCAGAACACCAAGGAAAGGATCATTCACTAAATTTTAGTCTAGGTTGCTAGCTATATGGAAAAAGTGAAATTAGAATAAATTTCTAGGTTGAAATAAATTTGAACCAGATTAGATTAGAACTATAAATTCATATTTAGAGTTTGGAAGATCTTTATGAGTGTACCTCAATCTGGAAGCAAGGAAACAAATAGATAAAATATTAAGATATAGTGTCAGCTATATCAAAACAAAACTCTGTGGCAGAAACCTTAACACAAATGGTAGGAAGACAGAGTACAAGTGAAAAATACTGGCAGGTAGTTGTGCAAAGACTCAATTCACAAATGTCTTTCTATAAAGCAAAGAGGTAAAAGTGTAATTCATTGAAGAAAATCTGTAATATTGGAAAAGATTTACATTTTGTGTGTGCATATATAGATAGGCATCAGTTGTTTTTCTCACTTTCAACCTTAAGTTTTTTTTGAGATTTGGTGCAGTGTCTCACTGAACTGGAACAAGGTAAGCTAGGCTAGACTAGACTATCTGGCTAGCAAGCCCTGGGGAGCCGCCTGTCTCTGCTTCCTCAGCATTGGGATTATAGGTGTATTCCACTGAGCCCAAGTTGTACGTGGGTGCCAGGGTTCAGGCTCAAGTTCTAGTGTGGTGGCACATGACTTTAATCCCAGCTTGGGGAGGTGGAGGCAGTCAGGCAGATCTCTGTGAGATCCAGGCCAGCTGGGACTATAGGGAAACTGTGTCTCAAAAAAAAGTCAACAACAATGTGTCCTTGGTCTGTATACTTTACCAACTGAGTCTTCTCAATCCCTCACATGTTTATCCTTAAGATCAAGGTAGTGGATTGAGCATGCTTGTTGGAAGCTTCTGTTGCCACAAGCAGGTACAGCAAGTTCCTGCTAAGGGAAGGGGAGCACAATGCCCGCCTTGCAGACACTGTAGGGAACTGACCCCTCTGCAGAGGTCAGTCGGTTACGGTTACTTCCGTAACTCGACCTGAGAGGTCCTTCCAACTCAGGTCTTTAGCCTGGGACAAGGGAACATTTCCTGCCTTAGCCATGGTTTTTCCACCTGCCCAAAGACTGCTGGCCCCTGGACAGGAATTTCAGGCTGATGGCTGATTGCCTATCTTCAGCCTATGCTCACTCACAATTCACTTCACAGCCCCACTTCACCCACACAAGCTATCCAGGTTGGTGGTCTAAAGGACCGCTGTCCAACCCACTGGTCACTCTAAGGAAATTCAGGCCTGCTTCAGCCTGTATGCCCACAAAAAATAACGACCCAGAATTCTGTTAAGGATGGTAATGGAGAATTTGATTCATTACCTGCTACAGCTTGCTTTTTTTTAAAAATTTTTATTATTTATTTATTTATTATGTGTATGAGTATACTATCTGCATGTAGGTTGCACCCATGTGGTGCAATGCTGCGGAGGTCAGAACACGGCATCGGATTCCCCTGGAACTGGAGTTAAAGATGGTTCTTAGCCGCCATGTGGATGCTGGGAATCGAACCCGGGTCCTCTGCAAGAGCAGTAGATGCTCTTAACCGCTGAGCCATCTCTCCAGACCCACAGCTTGCTTTTATAAGCAAAGTGACATCAGCTCCCAGAGCCTATCACAGACCCCCAGTTCCACGCACACTGCTGCCTCACCCAGCATCATGCACCTGGGCCACTTTGCTTGCTCCTTCCTGGGGTGGGGTCAGAGAAATCCCATGACTTTCAGTCACATGATTCGCGGAGGGGTGCTAGCTGAGAACTAGCTCCCAATTCAAACTGGATCTTCCCACACATGCTTCTTTACTTTTAGTAGTCCACTAAGCAATAGAGTTTTTAGCTTCTTTATTCAACTAGTACAAGAGGTCAGGAAAATCTTTTGGAATGCATAAAACAGATGGATGAGTAGACTAAAAAAAAATCTTAATCCAAGGTTAGAAGCTGAGGAGAAAGCAGTTGGCTTATACTCCAGAATTCCCCACAAAACTCAAGTATGAGCAATTGCTGGAACCCAGGAACTAGGTCTAACTTGGGGAAAACACTGAGACCACAGCTGAAAAGCAAAACAAAATTATTACCTCTCTTATTCTTTGGATCAGATCTTCAAGAGTAATTGGTAGGGTGCCCCAGTCTTTTATGAGCCTCCAGTCACATGTCACCTGAGGTTACATTCACCTAGAGCCCAGAGGAGCATAAGGAGCACCTTCCAAGGTGGCTCATTCCTAAGGCTGACAAGTTTCAGGCTGGCTTTTTTTTTTTTTTTNTTAATCCATGAATTAAGTTTTTTTCTGTAAAATATGACAGGGTCTTACTGTGGCTTATAACATCTCCTAACCACTAGAGGATGTAAGCTTGTGGCATCAGCCATGGGTTATTCCTCCAAGGAGAGAGCTAAGAGCAAATTAGATTTGGGATATACAGACATATGGCTGCCACTGCTGCACAGTATTTCCAGGCAGGTGAGGTGTAGCTGGTGCTGATGGAGGAGACTTCGTTGACTCAAGGAGACCTATATTTGGTTTATTGGTTTAGTGGCTTTTGGTAACACTCTCTGGTATTCCAGAGACCAACTGTACACTTGCAAGTGCAGTCTCAATACATCTTTCCCTTGCTTACATCAGGTCTTCAACAGTAGGGCCTTATTGTCTCTCTTCTTGCAGGTATCCCAGTTTACAGGCAAGAAGACTTTACCTTCTGGGGGTGGGCTTGGATCCCCTGGCCAACATCTCCTTGGTAGAATAATCCATTGCTGATATCAGAGCTCTCCTGTATTAATATATTTTGCTTAAATGCACAGCTTAAGGAGACTTTCGTAATATATTTGGTTCGGAATAAAGAATAATCTTTTTCACAGTTCCTATGTCTATTAGTTAATTAAAGAAGGCAGTTTTACAAGTTTTATAAGAGATTACCTCTATAACAGTTGGCTCCAATTTCCAGTTAGAGAACGACCTCATCATCATCATATTCCTCCTAGTTTTTTGAAGGGGAGGTAGGAAAGTCTCTCATATTAAAACTTTGTGGCTCCTAGAAGGTAAGTTTCATTAGGACTCATTATAAACAGTTGTTACAAGTAGGATCCACAGAGGGTTTTGATGTCTGTAGCAGTCTGAGGCTTTTCTTCCTTTCAATGTTCATACAGGCCAACCTTTCTGCTGGCACTTCCTGGTACATCCTACACAATGCAATGCTGTATCTTTTCTTTCTCAGCCATTTTGACCTGTGGGAACATACAAATCATTTCTCGTAATTAGTTTTAAGATTTAAATTGCAAAGTTTTTGACAAAAAGGTTTCATATATATCTATACCCCCCTTTTTATTTAGGCTAGGATCAAGAAAACAAATGATATCAAGTACTGGAGAGGTTGTGGGGAAAGGAGAACACTCATCCATTGCTGGTGGGAATGTAAACTTGTACAGCCACTATGGAAAGCAGTGTGGAGAACACTTGGAAGACTCAAAATGAGCTTGCCATTTGACCCAGTCATACCACTCCTGGGTATATACCACAAGACTCATCTTACTGCAGAAATACATGCAAGCTATATTTATTGCAGCTCTGGTCACAATAACAAAAAGCCGGAACCTACCCAAATGCCCCTCAACTGATGAGTGGATAGAGAAAATGTGGTACATGTACACAATGAAGTTCTACACAGCAGTAAAGAAAGACAACATCATGAACTTTGCAGGTAAATGGATGGAGCTAGAAGATATTATATTAAGTGAAGTAACACAGTCCCAGAATAACAAACGACGAATGGTATCCCTCATCTGTGGATGCTAGCACCAATAACCCAGTTGTAAATATTTCTTGTGGAGAGGGATGCATATTAAAAGAACACATACAAATATTCTCTATAATTTTTCTGTTGTGCAGTATCATCTTGTAGCATTCTCTTTTACCTGTAGGATGATTTGACTTAAGGAATTAAGTTTGCTTCCCAAGTTAACAACATACAGTCACCCAAAACAGCTTGGGTGAATTTGAGGAAATCTGTGCCTTGATTCCTGCCTATAGGTATGTGTACTACAAATGTCTTTTTGAGACTCATGGGTCAAAAAAGACTTTTTTTTTTTTTTTTGGTCTTTTTGAGACAGGGTCTTCCTGTAGCCCCAGCTGTCCTGGAACTCACTCTGTGTTCTTAACCTCAGTTCAAATCCCAGCACTCACATGGCAGCTAACAGCTGTTCATAACTCCAGTTCCCGGGGATCTAATGCCTTCTTCTGTCCTCTGAGGGAATTGGACAGCATGGGTACAGTTATATACATGTAGGCAATACACATTAAAAAAAAAAAACTTTAAAAAAGAAACTAATAAAAATTTTTCCAAGTTTACATGAAAACCAAAGCCCCATAAATCTAAAAAGTTTAATGAACTTTAGTTTAACTTATGTTAAAAATATGGAGGGGCTGGAGAAATGGCTCAGCGGTTAAGAGTGCCAACTGCTCTTGCAGATGACCCAGGTTCAATTCCCAGCACCACATGGCAGCTAAGAACCATCTTAGGCCAGGTGTGGTAGTGCCACACCTTTAGTCCTAGCACTTGGGAGGCCGAGACTGGCCGATCTCTGTGAGTTCAAGGCCAGCCTGGTTTACAGGGTGAATAACAGACCAGCTGGGGCTATAGGGAGACCCTGTCTCAAAAAAGACAAAAAAGAAAAAGAAAAAGAAAAATGTGCCAAGGCACATCATAATCATACTGCTCAAAGTTAGTGATAAAAAGAAATTTATTTATTTATTATTGGTCTTTTTTGAGACGGGGTCTCCCTGTAGTCCCAGCTGTCCTGGAACTCGCTCTGTAGACCAGGCTGGCCATGCCTCTGCCTCCTGAGTGCTAGGATTAAAGGTTCGTGCCACCATGCCCGGTTTAACACCCCCCCCCCCGGGTCTTTTTGAGACAGGGTCTCCCTGTTGCACCAGCTGTCCTGGAACTCACTCTGTAGGCCAGTCTGGTCTTGAACTCACAAAGATCTGCCTTCCTCTGCCTCCCGAGTGCTGGGATTAAAGGTGTGCGCCACCACTCCCGGCTCTAGGCTAATCTTTTAATGCAGCTAAGAAAGGGCAGGTCTTGTGTAGAGGCACACCTTAATGATGGATGGCAGCCCCCCCGCCCCAATAAGAAACAATGTAGTCAAGAAAACAACTAAGGAATATCTCTAAAGTATCCAAAGGAAAAAAAATCATGGACATAAAATTTTCTGCTAAGTGAAAATACCTTAATAATTAAGGACAGTATAAAGACTTGAGATTCCGAAGCCTGGTGGAAGAATTTATCATGAACAGGTTCCCATAAAAATGCTAAAGCAGGGGCTGGAGAGATGGCTCAGCAGTTAAGAGCAGTTAAGAATGTAGGTTCCTGCTGGGTGTGCTGGTGCACTCCTTTAATGCTAGCACTCGGGAGGCAGAGGCAGGTGGATCTTTGTGAGTTCAAGGCCAGCCTGGTCTACACAGTGAGTTCCAGGACAGCTGGGGCTACAGGGAGACCCTGTCTCGAAAAGACAAAAAAAAAAAAGAATATAGGTTCCTTTTTATGGTAAGATTAATTTGGATATGATGCTGACTGAAGGAAAGGTGATGGTGTGGAGGACCTCAAGAATTTTCTTAGGTCAGAATTTCATGGGGCTGGAGAGATGGCCCAGAGGTTAAAAGCGCCAACTGCTCTTGCAGAGGACCCGGGTTCAATTCCCAGCACCCACATGGTGGCTAAGAACTATCTTTAAGTCAGCTCTGGTGGCGCATGCCTTAATCCTAGCACTCAGGAGGCAGAGGCAGGTGGATCTCTGTGAGTTCCAGGCCAGCTGGGACTATAGGGAGACCCTGTCTCAAAAAAAATAAATTCAAATTTTTTGTTTGTTTGCTTTTTTGAAAGACATTATTGTAAGAGCATCTCAAGCAGAGGTCGTTACAATCGTGATTTGGAACAAGATGAAGCATTTATTCCAGTTGGAGAATCATTAAAAGACCTTATCGATCAGTCACAAAGTTCTGGTAGTGGATCTGGACTACCTTTATTGGTAAGTTAAAAGTTTTCTTCTTATAAATACAAATGGCTAGGGGCTGGAGAGATGGCTCAGTGGTTAAGAGCTCTTGCAGAGGACCCAGGTTCAATTCCCAGCACCTACATGGCAGCTAAGAACCGTCTTTAAGTCCAGTTCCAGGGGAATCCGACGCCTTCTTCTGACCTCTGCCCACTTCTTCTGTCCTTTGCACAACACAGGTGCACCAACCTACATGCAGACAGTACACTCGTACACATTAAATAAATAAATAAATAAACAAATAAACAAATAAAATGGCAGGGCTGGAGAGGTGGCTCAGTGGCTCAGAACACTGGCTACTCTTGCAGAGGACCCAGGTTTGGTTCCCAACACCCACATGGCAGCTAACCAACTGTCTATAACTCCTGTTCCAAGGGGATCTGACACCCACTTCTAGCCTCCCGTGGTGCATTTACATACATGCAGACAAAACATTAATACACATTTTAAAAAATCAAAAACATGTTTAAAAATAATATAGGCACATTTTCTAATTAGAAAAAAAATGCATGATGAAATTATTTAAAATAAGACATGTAAACCAGACAGGCCTGGTGGCACATGACTTTGATCCTAGCACTTAGGAGGTAGAGGCAAGCAGATCTCTTGAGTTCAAGGCCAGCCTTGAATGCAATTCCCATTCTTCTGTGAGCACCAAATGCTGTTTCCTCAGATTGTTTCAGATGTTCTGTCTCCAGCCTTGGGTAGTTCTTTTACGTGAGCATGCTGACAAGTCTCAAAAGGGCCCCCTTTGTTTTTTTAATAGGCAAGGGGGCTGGAGAGATGGCTCAGCGGTTAAGTGCACTGACTGCTCTTACATAGGACGCNCCAATGTTTTTTCTTTCCAGTGGCCTCTGGATTTCTGGTTACCTTTATGATCTACAATCCCTTTTTTTTTTTTTTTGAGACGGGTTTCCCTATACCCCAGCTGGCCTGGAAACTTCCACTCTGTAGACCAGTGCTGGCCTGAACTCCAAGAGATCCTGCCTCTGCCCTAGCTGACAAGAGAACTCGAGGGTCTGCCTTTCCTCCACCTCTCGATCTCACCATCCCTGGGATTACGAGCATATGCCACCACACTCCTTGTTTTTTGAAGTTCTGAAGCTCGTAAACTCAGGCTTATGCTTCATCAGATAATCGTCCTGTTAACAGAGTAAAAGCCCCCCAGTCCGATAAAGTAGCCCCAAGCAAGATCATGTTAATTTGGTTATAGCAGCAACGGTAGTAAGGAAGAGTGAATTACAAACATTCATTTGTACTTGACAACGGGCTATGTACCTTCCAACTTAAGGGTGGTAGTAAAATAGTAGATAAAAAGGTCGAAGGGAAAGTTAGACCTGTTTTGCACTCTACTGGTCAGATACCTAAATTATTTCACTACTGTGTAAATCAAATGGGAAAGGAACATGTATCATGCAATGAAGCTATTTACTGGGTTCTTCTGGTAACAAAGAGTAAAAGGGATAGATATGTAGTTAAAGTTACCCTAGCAAACTATTTAAGTACTCTACAGGTGACTTGGTTTTCATTATCATGTAAATCCAGTAAACCAGCATTTGCTGTCCATTTGAAACTCAACACTGCTTCAGTCAAGTAGTAAATAAAGTGCTTTCTTTATTTAGGCCTTTAATTTATTTGATAAATTCAATATTATTTTTTAAAAATTAGAAAAAAAGTGGGGCTGGAGAGATTGGCCTATAGCGGTTTTAAGAGCATTCGACTGCTCTTCGCAGAGGACGGGTTCGTCCCAGCCCCCACATAGGCGGCTGAGAACCATCTTTAAACTCCAGTTCCAGGGGAATCTAGACCCTCTTCTTGCTCCGCTCGCCATTGTCATGACTGTGCACAAACCTACATGCGGACAGTAACCTCATACACATACAAACAAAATAAATAAAAAACAAATTCATGAAGTGTCACAATAGCCTGCAAAAAAAACAATAAAATACCTATGGAACAACAACCTAACCACAAGAATCCAAAGACCTACAAAACAAAAATTTTAAACCTTAAAGAAAGAAATTGAAGAAGAATCAGAAGATGGAAAAAACCTCCCATGGCATATGGATGGGAAATTAAACATGTAAAATGTCCATTCTACCCTAAACTCTTGTATAGATTTAATGTCAATCCCAATTAAAATTCCCACTAGATTTCTTCACAGCTTGGAAAAACAGTGCTTAAATTCTTGTGAAAAGAAAAACAAAAGACCCGGAATTGCCAAAAGACATCCGGAGTGAAAAGAGCTACACAGGGGGGGGATCTCTATACCAGACTTCAAAACTATACTACAGGCTATGTCATAAAAACCCCTGGTACTGGACAAAAACAGACCTGTTGACCAATGGAACCAAACCGAAGAGACCAAACACTGAGCACATACATTTCAATCAGCCCTTATATTTGAACAAGGGGGCCAAAGAAGACAAAAGAGATAAGAAGGAAAGGCAGGCCTCTCAGACAATGGTGTTGGCAAATACTGATCACCACTTGGTAGAAGAATGAAATTAAACCCCCTACCTCTCGCCATGTAACAAAACGTCCACTCAGATAGGATCGAAGACCTCAGCGTTAGAACCCCAAACTCTGAGGCGATAGAAGAAAAAGTTGGCACGGCGACTACACAGACATCAGGTCGTGTAGAAACGACTTCCTAAATCCTACCCAGCAGCGGCCAAGAATATTAAGGCCGACATTGACAAAACGTGACCTCTTTAAACTCAAAAAGCTTCTGTAACAAAAGGGAAACAATCAAGGAAGTGAAGAGAAATCACAGAGTGGGAAGAAATATTAACCAGTGACACATCTGACAAAGCACTCGGGATCTCCATGAATATCTTAAACTACTCAAAAATCAAGGAAGGAGGGTGGAAGAGATGGCGCCCTAGCGGTTAAGAGCGGCCCCGACCGCTCTTACAGAGGACCCGTGTTTGATCCCCAGCACCCACATGGCGGCCCCGAGAGGCCGTATGAAACTCCAATTCCAGGAGGATCCTTCCCGTTCCATGGGAATCCGAGACCCTCTTCTGACCTCCGCGGCCGCAGTGACGACATCGGGTGCACAGACTGCCCTCAGACAGGTACCTTCAGTACACATACATAAACAAATAAAAATTAAAAAAAAAAAAATTCAAAGAAGAGAAAGAAACCACATGACCCACTCAATTAGATGGAGCAAAAGAGTTGAATAGAGATTTCACAAGTGAGGAGTTAGAGATGTCTGAGAAAACCACTCAAGAAGTTTTCAACATCCACTAATCATTAAGGAAATGCAAATCAAACCACTTTAAGATTTCATCTTACTCCATCCGCCTGGCTAGGGATCAAGAAACCCCAAACGGATAACCACGTCCTGCCAGAGGTGTGGGGAAAGTTGGAACACTCATCCCTGCTGGTGGGAATTATGTACCCTTGTGCAAGCCATATGGAAAGCAGTGTGCGAATCCTGGACGACTTGGAATGAACTGCCACCCGACCCAGCCATACCATCTAGGCATGTACCCTTAAGACTTACCCCACCGCAGAGATACATGCACGGCAATGTTTATTTCAGCTCTCTTTACAATAGCAAAAGCGCTGGTAACCAACCCAAATGCCCTCAAACTTATGCGTTGATAGAGAAATGTGGTAATCTACAAAGGTTCTATGCAGCAGTAACGAAACATGACGACATCCATGAGCTTTGCAGGAAATGGCTGGGGAGCTAGAGGACCATTCCAGTTGATGTGGGGGGGGTGGGGTGGAAGTAACACAGTCCCAGAAAAAGACTACATCCTGAGCTTTGCCGGAAAATGGCTGGAGCCAGCTATGAGGACCTCATGTTTAGTGCAGTGAACTGTAACACAGTCCCAGAAAAAACAAACAAAAGAATGGTATCCCTCATTGTGGATGCTAGGCCAATACCCTCGTTGTAAGTATGTCCTATGCATGGCTCCCTGAGCTTTGTCCAAAGCAGTTGGAAACAACAAAGAGTTGGAAACAACAACAACAAAAAAAAACAACAACAAGAACAACAAGGAACGATACTTGCTCACAGTAACTGACTGACAACAGTGATACTTCTGCCTAAAACAGTCAACTTCCTCAGAGAGAATATTGAGAAAGAAAGACTGAGAAAGAGATGAATAGCATGTTGGGCAGAATGCAGGAGCGCTGGAGGGGTTGGGGGTGGGCGGGGGACACAGGTGCTAGATGTGATAAAAAAATGTTAGGTATAAAAAAAAATTACAAACAAGAATAAAATTAAAAAACAAAAACGTCAGGAGTGTTGTGCCTGTCATGTATGCTAAGTTGCACCACCAAGCAGCGCTAAACCGTCTGCAGAGGGCCAGAACAAAGGGTTGTGTGTTAAGGAGGGCTCTGCGATACTGCGATGGTTCTACCACCAGGGTGTGAGTGCTAGGAACTGAATCCCGAGGGCTTCTGTGTGGGGAGAGGACCTGATGCTCCGTATCCCACGCGGCATCTCTCTAGCCCCCGGTAGGTAGGTGCACGGTGAGTTCTGCTGGATTTCTTTTTAGCTCAACACACATAGTTGAATCCCTATACAATATGGCAGGCTCTCACCTGTACCCGAATAATCCTGCTAGATAAGGAACTTTCTGAAGTCAAATGGTACTTACCGAGTATATTTTCATGGCGCATTAGCACCGTCTGATAGATTTCTGTTTCTCAAAACCAGCTGGCTTCCTCAGTGGTAAACAACACCTTGACTGCCACTTGCTCACCGCCGTCCATCATTTACCCATCCAGATCTTCTCATTTTTATAGGCCTTTACCACCTGCCGCACCATCTGAATTATGTTTGGCAATAGTTCGCTGAACCTTTATAGAAAAGAAGAGTAAAGAGTTTTGAGCTCTTGTTGAAAATACTCCATTAAGCTAACAAAGGGGTGCAATTAAACCATCCCATCAAAAAGCCTGGTATATCCAAATGAACTCCAATGCAAAAAAACGAACTCTAATGTTCAATAAGAGTATTATAAAAAAAGAAAAAAAAAAAAAAAAAAAAGAAATAAGCCGGTGTGGTGGCGCGCCGGCCCTTTAATCCCAGCACTGGATCTCTGTGGGTTCAAAACCAGCCAGGGCTAAGTAGTGAGACCCTACCTCAAAAAAAAAAAAAAAAGGGGAGACCCTGTCTCAAATAATACCAAAAAACAAAAAACAAACAACAAAACAAAAAAACCTATTAAACCTCTGTATGATGTATTCTAAAATCATACACAAATTCATCACTGGGATAGGAATCAACTTTGCCAAAAAAAAAAAAAACAGTCAACTTCAGCAGTCTCCTTGCCAACAGACTCGGGCCTGTAGATGAACAGAAGCAAGCGGCGTGGAGAAACAGAAGTGTCAAATGTGCAGCAAGCAAAGATTTCATAAACACTTATGTATTGCAGATTGCCCCTTCTTTATGCTCTTAGACAGAAGCACCAGATATTCCCATGTACAAATTAGCCAGCAGATTCATATAATCATGAGAAAAAAACCGTATATTATGCTTTTTAAAACAAATATAGTGGGGGAAGGGTGAACGGCAGCAAATCTAAAGGGAGTAAGAAAAACTACGCAAACGCAAGGCTCGAGACCCGAGAAGATAGGGCCCCAGCGCAGCGGGCGCGTCGCCCAAATGGAACGACAGGCTGTTAATGCCAGTAGGGCAACTGTGGAGAATCCATAAATTTATTCCCATCATAAGCCTCTTAGTGAATGCCCATTTTCTTGGTGTGCTGTCTGTCTAGCTCTAACATCATCACAGCACACACACACACCTTCTCACTGCTGCACCTGAATCATATCCCCAGCTCACGGAACATAGGTATTAACTGGGGATAATACCTGAAGTACAGTAGGAACTTTCCTTTAATTTTTCGAAGCTACACAGTCATTTACAAAACACAACAAAACAAAAAAAAAATCATTGATGTGTCCTGGTTATAGAATGCATCTAAAAACAGCAGGAATTGTTTTGCAAACCTAAACTCGACTTATATCACATATTAAGCACAGACATTTTTAATGTGTTATGAATGTACGGTCTGCATGTCGGTTTGTGCAACCCGTGTCTGCACTGCCTCGGAGGGTCGAAGGCGAGGGGGTGTTGAGGGTTTCGGATTCCCTGGAAACTGAGTTAAAGATGGTTTTCATCCACCATGGGGTGCTGGGGATCGAACCAGGTCCTCTGAAGCGGCCGAGGCGCTCCTTAAACCCTAGACCCATCTCTCAGCCAAGAAAGACACAGACTTTTTCTGTAATGTTCAAGTCAGGATATAATTTCTATGTAATTAAAATTACACTTTTTGCGAACTGAGCAGTAAATTTTGATGAATGACCCAATCACCAAGACCATATTTAAGACACAGAGTATTTTCATTACCTAAAACAATTTCCACTTTTTAAGGTTGAGTCTTCCCTACTCTCCTGGTATTCACCACTATTGTTTCTATGATATCCTTTCCTAGAATATCATAGAAATACATATAATATGCAGGCTTGGTGGCACACGCTTTCATCCTTAGCACTTTGGGAGGCAGAGGGTAAGCTGATCTTTGTGAGTTCAAGGCCAGCGGTCTACAGAGTGAGTTCTCAGGACAGCTGGGGCTCCCCGGAGACCCTGTCGTCAAAAAGACCAAAATAAGCAGATAAATAAAATAATAAAAAAATAAATAAATAAATAAAATAACACTGTAATAGCTTACATATTATATATCTCTATAATATATATATAATATGTAAGGCTATACAATCCTTTTGAAAGAATCTCTTGCTATGATTTGTTCTCTCTATACTGACAAGTTTCATATTCTTACTGTATTGAAATGCCTTATCATTTGTCTATCCCTTTGCCAACTGTGGGCTTCTGGATATTTCTTTTTTTTTTTTGTCTTTTTGCGATAGGGTCCTCCTGTAGCCCCAGCGGCCTGGAACTACTCTGTTCTAGACCAGGCTGGCCTTGAACTCACAAAGATCGCCTGCCTCTGCCTACCAAGTGCTAGTTAAAGGCATGCGTCCACCACGCCCGGCCTGGCTATTTCTACTTTAGGCCTATGAGACTATGGTTGCTGTGAACAATCATACCTTCAGATCTGTGTGGACATGTGTTTATATCTCTTGGGTAAATAGGGAAAAAATTGGTTTATTGTATAGAAAGTACACACTTAACATTTTAGATACTTGTCAAAAATTATCTTTCAAAGTGTCTGTACCATTTAGTATTCTAGTCAGCTATGTATGAAATTCCAAGTTATTTATATCCTCATTAGCATTTAACACTGTCAATCTTAGCCATAAGGTTGCTATGTATGTAGCAGTATTTCCTGGTGCTTAACTTGTATATCCTTTCTCTTCTCTTTTCTGTGTGTTCTGCTATCTCTCTCTCTATCTATTATCTATACATTGTCTGACTGTATGTATATATGTGTGGTTGTGTGTTTCATTTTGTTCTTGCTTACAGCTTTATCTTGCCATTTCTACTTTCTTTTTATTTTTGAGACAGGGTCTCCCAAAGCTGCCAGCTGGCCTGGAACTTCCCTCTGTAGCCCAGGCTGACCTTGACACTACAGAGGTCCGCCTGCCTCTGCCTTCCCACAAAGATCTGCCTTAGGATTAAAGGCACATATGCGCAGGCCACTGCCCTGACCTAAGAAGTTCTTAGCCACCATGTGGGTGCTGGGACTCAAACCCATGAACACTCATGTTTTTTTTTTTTAATTTTATTTATTTTTGTATGTGTATGAGTGTACTGTCTGCATGTAGGTTTGTGCACCCATGTCATGCAATGCCGCGGAGGTCAGAAGAGGGTCTCGGATTCCCCTGGAACTGGAGTTAAAGATGGTTCTCAGCCGCCATGTGGGTGCTGGGGATCGAACCCGGGTCCTCTGCAAGAGCAGTCGGTGCTCTTAACCGCTAGGCCATCTCTCCAGCCCCACTCATGAATTTTTAAAAAATAATATTGAATTTAAAATAAATGTAACAGGCCTAAATAAAGAAAGCACTTTATTTACTACTTGACTGAAGCAGTGTTGAGTTTCAAATGGACAGCAAATGCTGGTTTACTGGATTTACATGATAATGAAAACCAAGTCACCTGTAGAGTACTTAAATAGTTTGCTAGGGTAACTTTAACTACATATCTATCCCTTTTACTCTTTGTTACCAGAAGAACCCAGTAAATAGCTTCATTGCATGATACATGTTCCTTTCCCATTTGATTTACACAGTAGTGAAATAATTTAGGTATCTGACCAGTAGAGTGCAAAACAGGTCTAACTTTCCCGACCTTTTTATCTACTATTTTACTACCCCTTAATTTGGAAGGTACATAGCCCGTTGTCAAGTACAAATGAAATGTTTGTATTCACTTCCTGTTGCTGCTATACCAAATTAACATGATCTTGTGGCTACTGGACTGGGCTTACTTGTTAAACGGCTTATCTAATAAGCATAGAGACCTGAGTTTAGAGCTTCAGAACTCAAAAAACAAAGTGTGGTGGCATATGCTCGTAATCCCAGGGATGGTGAGATGAGAGGTGAGGAAAGGCAGACCCTCGAGTTCTCTTGTCAGCTAGGCAGAGGCAGGGGGATCTCTGTGAGTTCAAGGCCAGCCTGGTCTACAGAGTGAGTTCCAGGCCAGCTGGGGCTATAGGGAAACCCTGTCTCAAAAAAAAAAAAAGGATTTGTAGATCAGGTAGCCAGTGTGGACTGGAAAGAAAAGACATTGGGAGAAGGCATTGATAATAGAACATTAGAGGTTGACTTTGTTATGAGCCAACTCCTGGTTGAGCATTTTAATCTTTATTTTAAAATATCTATTTGGGGGGGGCATGGTGATTCAGACTTTTAATCTTACATAGCACTCAGGAGGCAGGAGCAGGTGGCAGTTTTCTGAGATTCAGGCCAGCCTGGTCTACATATTTCCAGGCCAGCTGATGGTACAGAGACACCCTGTCTCAAGAAAATAAATAATCTACTTTTCAAATTAAAATTGAGCTGGGCATGGTGGCCCATGCCTTTAATCCCAGCTCTTGGGAGGCAGAGGCAGGCGGATCTTTGTGAGTTCAAGGCCAGCCTGGTCTACAGAGCAAGTTCCAGGACAGCTGGGGCTACAAGGAGACCCTGTCTCGAGAAGACCCCCCCCAATAAAAAAAAATAAAATAAAATAAAATTGAGAGCTTTTCTTTTTGTCAGGAGTTTTGTTTTTGTTTTAGACAGGGTTTTGTTCTGTAGCTCTGACAGGCCTCCAGCCTTAGCCTCCTGTATACTGGGATTTACAAGTGTGTGCTGCCACTCCCAGCCAAAGAGCCTTTCCAATAGAGAATTCTGTGGGTTAATAGGAGTTGCAGGTTATTGCATAATATGTGATATTTTTCTTAATCATATTCTTATCACTTCTGTGATTAATGTTGAGTATATCATAAATTAGTCAAATGTATTGGGTAGTACATGCCTGTAATCCCAGCACTCAGGAGGCTGAGTCAGGAGGATCACAGTTTCCATACAACTTGGACTACATACATGACCCTGTCTCAAGCAAGAAAATATTGTATATATGGTAGGAATTAAATTTTTGGTAACAGATTCAAAAGATGTTGTTAGTCATATGATAGTACTGTATATACATTATATATAGTTCATTCCTAGTATCCCAAATATGCATTCATAATTCCTGGTTATCTCTGATGACAACCTTTTTCTCATTAATTAAACAGGTTTTATAGCTGCAGACATTAAAGGCACAGGTTCCTGGACTCAGCTCTATTTGATTACTGATTACCATGAAAATGGATCTCTCTATGATTTCCTGAAATGTGCCACGCTAGACACCAGAGCCTTGCTCAAATTGGCTTATTCGGCTGCTTGTGGTCTGTGCCACCTCCACACAGAAATTTATGGTACCCAAGGAAAGCCTGCAATTGCTCATCGAGACCTAAAGAGCAAAAACATCCTCATCAAGAAAAATGGAAGTTGCTGTATTGCTGACTTGGGTCTGGCTGTTAAATTCAATAGGTAAGTAGTTCTTTGCCCACTGTTTTGGGAGTTATTTTTTGTTTGTTTGTTTGTTGTTTTGTCTTTTCGAGACAGGTTCTCCCTGTAGCCCCAGCTGTCCTGGAACTCACTCTGTAGACCAGGCTGGCCTTGAACTCACAAAGATCCGCCTGCCTCTGCCTCCCGAGTGCTAGGATTAAAGGCGTGCGCCACCACGCCCGGCAGGGAGGTTTTTTTTTTTTTGTCTTTTCAAGACAGGGTCTCCCTGTAGTCCCAGCTGTCCTGGAACTCACTCTGTAGACCAGGCTGGCCTTGAACTCACAAAGATCTGCCTGCCTCTGCCTCCTGAGTGTTAGAATTAAAGACATGTACCACCATGCCTGGCTTTTTTGGTTTCTTTTTATAAAACTGCATTTCACTGTATTGGGGAAGGGGCAGTTGGGGTTCTGAGGATTGAATGCTAGGTCTTGTATATGCTAAGCAGGCACTTTCCTACTAAGTCACATCTCCAGTTAGCTTATAATTCTTGATCTGCTTTTTATGTATGTAGACATGTTCCTATTTCAGTCTACATGTCCTAATTCTTTCTGAAGGTGCAATTTTCCATGATATATTTGTATTACAAATTACTCTTGTGACCTAAACAATGGCCATTAAGGTTATTTCAGTTTGTGTATAACTTAAAAAAGTTGTGGTGGGTTGGAGAGATGGCTCAGTGGGTAAGAGCACTGGCTGCTCTTTCAAAGAACCAGGGTTTAGTTCCTAGCACCCACATAGCAGCTAACACCTATCCTTAACTCCACTTCCAGGTAGTCCAACACCCTCTTCTGTTCTTAATGGATACAAGGCGTGCATATGTTGCAGTTATATACATGCAGACAGAACACTCACACAGAAATAAAATAAGTAAAATCTTAATAAATAAATTTTAAAATTGTCATGAGCATTATTGCATTGTATGCATTATTCCGTTCTCAGAACTTGTACAAGTCTCTCTGCTGATGGAGTTCCAGCGAAGGGAAGCCACTGGAAGAGTTGCACATAGTAGATCATGGCATATTCTGTACTGTTGCCTAAGTGTGTCTGAATATGGGATAATAGTATGCTTCTCTTGATACTGTCTTTTTTTTTTTTGTCTTTTTGAGTCAGGGTCTCCGTGTAGCCCCAGCTGTCCTGGAATTCGCTCTGTAGACCAGGCTGGCCTTGAACTCACAAAGATCCGCCTGCCTCTGCCTCCCAAGTGCTAGGAGTGCAATTTTATGAAACTAAAAACTATTTTACTGTGGCTCTAGAGTGGAGTAGTTGTTAAACATTTCAGAATTCATTTTAGGCTAGAAAATAAAAGTTCTGATTGAAACTATAAGAGCCATCTGGATCTACTTCCCTGGTCCCTTAACAGTGTTTTAGGGTAATGTAGTATTTGTTGGGTTAAGTATACATTGGATGCTGTATTTAATTATTTTTCTAGTTGCTGAGACAAAGTACCTGACAAAAGCAACTAAAGGAAGGAATGGGTTGTTTTGGCTCATGGTTTGAGGGTACAGTCCATCACAGCAGGGAAAGGCAGGGGGAGCCTAAGGTGGCTGGTGACGTTGCGTCTAAGTCAAGAAGCATCTGGGGCTTGGCAGTTAAAAACACTTGACTGTTCTTACAGAAGACCCAGGTTCAAATCCCAGTGCCCATATGGCAGCTAACAACTGTCTGTAACTCCAGTTCCAGGGGATCTAATACCCTCTTCCAACTTCTGTGGGCATTGTATGGGTGCACTTACATGCAGACAATACACACATACATATAAAATAAAAACGAATAAAAATTTTTGCATGAATTTTTTTTTCTTTTTTTTACTTTTTAAAAAAAAATACAGGACGTGATGGTCACATACGACTAACTGAAATTTAAATGACAGACTTTTACAAGAGAAGCATGGTAATATATACCAAGCTCTATGCACTTCAAGCCCTTCAAACTAGTCACTCCACTTCTAAAAACTCCCTGAAGGATGAGATTAAGCATGACCCTCTGCAGTGAACACCTCTCACTGCTCACAGAAATAATGCAACCACATTTTTTAACAGAGAAGGGAGGATACTAGAGCACATGTCTCGTTTCAGGTAGTGAGCTTCACTTCAGCCATTCTCCTACACTTGACTTAGCTTTTTCCAATAGGCTTTTAACAGTGGTTTTTTTTTTAAAAAAGCCAGAAACCAGCCTTCTCTGTGATCACATGCTAGTTGATGGAAACTGAGGGGAAATCTTTTGGGGGTTATTGGGAAGTCTTCCTTACCAATGAATCAAATGTCATCAATTTATGAAAGTAAGATGTGGACTCAGAAGTTACAGCAGCATTTCTTTTGGCTGAGGCCAAGACAAAAAAAAAGAAGCAGCCACCTTCCAATGCTAATGAGGACCCCGTCTTTGTGCTATGTGGGATACAGATGTCCTGGCTTACTTAAGCTTATATTTGGACACTGTTACCCAATTATTACTAGTCATATAAGAGAGTGCTTTAGAATCACTAAAATGTTTATGCAGCAGGAATAGAATAGTTAGGAACAGTAGATGTACAGTTAAAAAATAAAATAAAAAAGCATGTTCCCATTAGCAAAATGTTAATATAGATTCATTTGCAAGAAAAGTATCAGGAAAGATACTACAAGTTTAAAAGCAGTTCTCATAAAGACAAGGTGTAAATGCTTCCTTTCAGCATGTGTGCGCTGTTTTCTTCCCCATAATTGCATAAATTTTTATTGAAATTTTGTGTATTTCATACATAGCATCTCAGTCAGTCTTAATCACCACACCCTCCCTCAGCCCACCCCCAACTGGAATTCATACATTCTGTCATCTGTGTTAAGGCCTATTGTGCCAAATTAATCTCCCAGCCATTCCTCAATGCAAGTTCATCCTTTGAGCTCTTGTCAGCCTATCCAGAGTTCCTCACTTTAAGATGGCCAGTTTTGTTTGTTTGTCTTTTTTGAGACAGGGTCTCTCTGTAATCCCAACTGGGGCTAGAACTTACTCTGTAGACCAGGC
Source organism: Rhizomys pruinosus (assembly GCA_009823505.1). Lineage (NCBI taxonomy): Eukaryota > Metazoa > Chordata > Mammalia > Rodentia > Spalacidae > Rhizomys > Rhizomys pruinosus. Next base: position 135,911 of record VZQC01002872.1, read on the forward strand.
TGGCCCCAAACCCACAGAGATCCGCCTGCCTCCGCCTCCCAAGTGTTAGGACTAAAGGTGTGCGCCACCACGCCTGGCCTAAAGACAATTCCTAGTTGCCATGTGGGTACTGGGAATTGAACCCGGGTCCTCTGCAAGAGCAGTCGGTGCTCTTAACTGCTGAGCCATCTCTCCAGCAGTTCTTACCCAACAGTAATCAGCTCCCAATATTTCTTCAGCTAAGATTGAGTTCTGCTGCCCATTTCCACATTTCCATGCTGGGTTTTGTCTGGTTGAGCTTGCGTGAGTCTTGTACATGCTGACACCGTTACTGTAGGTTCACAGGAGCAGGGTCACAGGCACTTGTAGGATTCTATTTCTATATGGTCTTGCATTACCTCCCTGGTTTCCAATCTTTCCACCCCGTCTTCTGCAATGTTCCCTGAGCCCTGGGTGCCTGAAGCTGAATATAGGAGACCTGTCCATGGACCCACACTCTTAGACTCCTAATCTCCATGGTTTTGCCATTTATATAACCTTTTGAGTTCCTGGCCTCCTGTTTGCATGAGAGAGCTTCCTTAATGAGAGTTAAAAGGTTAATTAGTGTCCTCTTGGCCCCTTGTTCTGTGTTTTGTGATCCTTATGTGTAGAGGTTGCATTGTAGATGTACTACTTAGGTGTGAGCAATTCATAGTCACTATCTGTGATTAGTTGTGGGACTTTCTAATAGTCTTCAATAAGTAAGCTTTTTTTTTTTTTTTTTTGGTGTTTTTGAGACTGGGTCTCCCTGTAGCCCCAGCTGTCCTAGAACTCACTATGTAGACCAAGCTAGCCTTGAACTCAGAGAGATCCGCCTGCCTTTGCCTCCCAAGTGCTAGGATGAAAGGCCTGCAACATCACGCCCGGTCTAATACGGTTCTTAGCCACCATGTGGGTGCTGAGAATCGAACCCTGGTCTTCTGCAAGAGCAGTCGGTGCTCTTAACTGCTGAGCCATCTCTCCAGCCCCCCAAAGTCTTAATAGTTGTAACCATGCTCAAAAGAGTTGTGGCAGGAGCTGAGGTGGCTGGTCACATTTTTTCTGTAGTTAGGAAACAAAGGTGAGTGTTGATGATACTCATCTTGCTTTCTCCTTTTCCTTTTTTATTCAGTCCAGGACCCTAGTCCATGGAATTATTATTGCCCTCATTTAGGGTGGGTTAGTCTTCCTTAGTTAAACCTTCAAGGTTTAACTACATACCTTCAAGGACCTGGTCTGTCTCTTAGTTGCTTCCAAATATAGTCCAGTTGACAAGGAAAAGTAACCACAGATGCTATTGTAGCATTTTCTATTGGTCTCTACTTAATAGTTCCCAGACCCAGGGGGATAAACAATGAAACATTGGTGTCTGCACCCCTAAAAAAAAGGAAAGAAAAGAAAACGGAGCTACTGTATGATAATGATAAAAATATTGATTCCTCTTTGCTTTAATATGCTTCTCAGTCATAACTGTTCATACTTTTTAATTTTTTAATTTATTTTTGTATATGTATGAGTGTACTGTCTGCATGTAGGTTTGTGCACCTGTGTCGTGCATTGCCACAGAGGTCAGAAGATGGCATCAGATTCCCCTGGAACTGGAGTTAAAAGATGGTTCTCAGCCACCATGTGGGTGCTGGGGATCGAACCCAGGTCGTCTGCAAGAGCAGTCGGCACTCTTAACCGCTAGGCTATCTCTCCAGCCCCCATACTTTCTCTTATATTCAGTATTATCCTCTGTCTTTATTTAAGATAGGGTCACATGTAGCTCAAACTGGACTCAAACTTGTTATTTAACCAAGGATGACTGAACTTATTATTATCCTGAGCACTAAATGTCAGGATTCTAGGCATGTGTCACCACACTGGGTTTGTGATGCTTGGGATGGAACCCAGGGCCTTATGCATTCTAGGCCACAATGCTATCAATGGAGCCACATCCACAGTCCACTATTACCTTTCCTAGAAAATGTATGTGTTGACAGATTCTGACTTAAGCTGATGTAAGGTGTTTTATATTAATCCAGTTGAGTGAAAAGTCAGTTTGCTGGTGACATAGTTCTGAGGTTAAGACTCCTGTCCTGCTGGACGTGGTTGTACACACCTTTTATCCCAGCACTCTGTAGGCAGAGGCAGGCGGATCTCCATGAGTTCATACCAGTCTGGTCTACACAGTGAGTTCCAGCCCAGCTGGGACTATAGAGACCCTGTCTCAAAAGAAAAAAAAGAAGAATACTGTCCTACAATAGGTAACAGTTTCTCATTCAATTTTGTTTCTAATGAACCTATATTATTCTATCTATGTACACCTTAGAATCATATAATACAAAACTCCATATTTATGGTACCTGTTCTGGGTACCCTGTCCATGTAGTATTCACAGTCCTTTGCTGTAATTGAAAATGACACTTGCTTTGAAATCATCTCAGTACCAGAACTGGGAGAGCTTGGTGAAATGAGGAGGTGGATGCTTATGTTAGGCACTAATGCTGAGTACTGCCACACAGTAGGTATGGCATACCTATAGAATGTTATTAAACTTTTCAGCATTTAATCAAAATATCAGTACTTAGCTTTATAAAGTATTTTCTATTAGTATTAAATCTTCAATTATAAATTTTAAAAAAAGAATACTGTCCTATATCCTGCTAGGATGTTAATATAGTATGTAAAAGGTACTCCTTTTTATGTGTTGTTGTCGTTGTTTGTCTTTTTGAGGCAGGGTCTCCCTTAAGTCCCAGCTGTCCTGGAGCTCACTGTGTAGACCAGACTGGCCTTGAACTCACAGAGATTGGCCTGCCTCTGCCTCCTGAGAAGTGCTGGGATTAAAGGCATGTGCCACCACGCCCAGCTAGGTGTACTGCTTTTTAAAAATATATAAAGATGTTGAATTTCCTAATATATTTGACCCCAGGAATGCGTGTTCAATAATGCAGGAATTTACATTTTAGACAGAGAAACTTATAAAAATGTATCAGATAAGTTGTTTTTGGCCCTCAACCCCAACATTGTCTTCCTTCTTTTCAGTGATACAAATGAAGTGGATATTCCCTTAAATACCAGGGTGGGCACCAAACGCTACATGGCCCCAGAAGTGCTGGATGAAAGCCTGAATAAAAATAATTTCCAGCCCTACATAATGGCTGACATCTATAGCTTTGGCTTGATCATTTGGGAAATGGCTCGTCGTTGTATCACAGGAGGTAGGAGTTTAAGTAGTGTTTCTGATTCTGTTTATTTAGCTGTCTTTTTTAAAAATTTTTTATTTTATTTTATTTTTATTTATGTGTATGAATGTACTGTCTGCATGTAGGTCTGTGCACCCAGTTGTGCAATGCCGTGGAGATCAGAAGAGGGTGTCTGATTTCCCTGGAACTGGAGTTCTCCTGGAATTGGAGTTACAGACGATTCTCAGCTGCCATGTGGGTGCTGGGGATCGAACCCGAGTCCTCTGCAAGAGCGGTCGGTGCTCTTAACTGCTAGGCCATCTCTCCAGCCTCTATTTAGCTGTCATTTTAAAAAATAATTATCGCCGGTCGTGGTGCTTTAATCCTAGCACTCAGGAGGCAGAGGCAGGTGGATCTTTGTTAGTTCAAGGTCAGCCTGGTCTACAGAGTGAGTTCCAGGACAGCTGGGGCTACAGGGAGACCCTGTCTCTAAAAAGCCAAAAGAAATTAATATATATGTCACATGTGTCAGGGTTTCTAAGGAATACTCATTGAATCTGCGCTTTCACCGGAAGGACCCTTGAGACCCAAGTTGTCTTTACTACACATATTTATTGCAGTGAAAAGGTACCTTAGGGGCTGTTGAGATGGCCTAGCGGTTAATAGTGCTGACTGCTCTTGCAGAGGACCCGGGTTTGATCCCCAGCACCCACGTGGCGGCTGAGAACCGTCTGTAACTCCAATTCCAGGAGAACTCCAGTTCCAGGGGAATCTGACGCCCTCTTCTGACCTCCATGGCATTGTAC
>VZQC01002872.1:149030-197390 GCA_009823505.1 Rhizomys pruinosus
GGGTCCTATGAAAGAGCGTCGGTGCTCTTAACAGATAAGATATCTATCAAGTCCAAAAGTTTTATTCATCTTTTAAGACGTGTTCTCTTATAGCGTCCCAGTCTGGCCTAGAGCTGGCTATGATAGATAAGGCTGGGCCTGAATCTCAGAAGATATGACCTGCCACTGCCTCCCCGATGTGGAGATTAAAAGGCTGTGCGCCACCACGCCAGGCTTCTGTTTGCCTCTGAAGGTGGGAGCTTTCAGCTTCCTACCTCCTGCCATGGTGACACATGCCCCTGGAACCCTTCCTCCTGTCAGTCCAGATAAACCCCCTTCCTCTGAGAGCATGCTTGATGGTTGTTTTCTTCACAGCAACAGAAAAATAACCAATACACACAGGTACTGTCTCGTGACCTGCCCCCAAATGGGAAGCTGAAGCACACTGAGGGAGGTGAACATGGATTCACTAATCCAAAAATGAGCAACCACACTCATCCCCAAACATTTCTAGAAAACTATGGTCATGAACAAGAATATCCATCTCTAGAAATAAGAGGAAGCTGGATGTTTAAAAAAATTTTTTTTTGTGGGCTGTATGATCAACACAATAAACCAAAGACCTAAGTGTTACAATTAGTTGATTAGGTAAGTGTTTTTATCCGTACATGAGCTAGTATCTTAGGAAGTTTTCTTCAGTCATATCCAGCCCAAAGTTGGAAATTAAGCCGCTAGGAGTGTGTGGTGGTGTAAATGCCTTTATTCCAGCACTTGGAGGAGATTGAGTTCAAGCGCCATTCGGGTCCTACATAGTGAGCTCCAATGACAGGTGGGGCTACAAGAGAGACCATTGTGGCTCAAAAAAGCCTCTCTCTCTCTCTCTCTCTTTCTTTTTCCCTCCCTCCCTCTCTCTTTCTCTCTCTTTTCTTTTTCTTTCTTTCTCTTGGTCTCCCTGTAACCCCACGTGGCCTGGAACTTGCTGCTATGTAGACCAGGCTGGCTTTGGTCTCACAGAGATCTGCCTGCTTCTGCATGGTGTGATGTGTGGAGATGTCCTTGCATTGACCACTGTGGGTCATGAGACCAGTAAGCCCCCCTTGTGGCTCCCCTTGTGGCTTCCCTTTGTGGCTCTATGCCTCCAGAAGGTCAGCAGCTGCCATGTTCGGAGCACAGGACTAGCTGTAGGGTTCCTGTTCTGCTCTACAACTCCAGTGGTTTGAGGCTGTTTTGAGTTTGGGGCTTTTCTGAACTCACATCTCTCCAGCAATCCCAATATTTGGGATTAGATTTTCAAATTGCTCTCCCCCAACCCCACCCCAGAGACAGGGTCTCCCTGTAATCCCAGCTGGCCAGGAACTTGCTATGTAGACCAGGCTGGCCTTGAACTTAGTGATCCTCCTGCCTCTTCCTCTTCCTTGAGTGCTGGAGTTAAAGGTGTGCACCACCACACCCGGCTGCTCTTTCATTTTTATGCCTGGCCTAGTCAGCTTCTTTTCTAAGAATTACTAGCACACCTTTAATATTTTTTAGTGGCCATGGGTTTTTTTTAAGCTGGACTGGTCCGTCACATGTCTTCCTGGACAGGAGGACTCTGGGAAGCTTTCCCCAGTGTAGTTGTCATTGCCTTATGAGTCAGATAAGAATCCATCAGGAAAACGTTGGGATTCTTGCTGATCCTGGGACTGGGGAGACGGCTCAGCTGGTGACGTGCCTGCTCTGCTAGCATGAGGTCCTGAGTCGCCTTTCCAGCACCCACATAAAAAGCTGGGTGCAACATGGATCTGTAGTCCAGCACTGGGGGATTGGAATGCAGGAGTATCTCAAGCTCATTGGACAGTGGTCTAGCCAAATAATAAATTCCAAGTGCAATGAGAGACCTAAGGTGGAGAGTGACAAGACACCTAACATCGACCTCTGGCCTCTATGTGCACCCACCTACATCGCATGCACACACCCACATGGTCACATGTCACACATGTAGGTGGGTGCACTTTTCAAGCTCGTTTGTTCTAGAATCTGGAGATGTTTGTAAACAGAATTTAGACATTTCAGGAATAACCGCTGCTCTGAGCTGTCCTGTCCAGTGATGACGTCATTGCTAATGTGGAGCCTCAGGATATAAGAGTCACTTTTACCCCAGACAAAATGTCTCCATTTTGTCCCTTTTTCCAAAGTGATTTACCACGCGGTCCGCTCTCTGGCAGTAAAGGAGGCAGAGTTGGAAGCATTGCTTTATTCCAAAGTTGATCATTTTCAGAAGAGACTTTCACTCCTCCCTCGTTCCCTTCTGACAGTCATGACAGTGAAAGAAGTAAAATCTGAAACTTCGGTTCCAAGAGGTCTGCCACCTTCTGCCCTCCACTAGCACTCCATGCCAAGGTGCACCTACTTACATGCAGGCAGTACACTCATATGCCTAAGATTAAAATACTTTTGAAAAACTAACCAGCACACCTATTATCCTATCTAGCTGTTTTATTTTTACAGTATTAGAGATCAAACTCAGGGCCTCGTGCATGATAGGTGAGTGCACATCTTGTTGGACATCTGTTGGCCTCTACACTGAGTACAGCCAGGAGAAAAATGTGTGAAGTTAAAGTTAAATATACAAGGGAGACCGAAACTGGAAAAGATGATTTTCCCCCTTTCTCTGGAGACAGGGTTTTCTATTATCCCAGGCTAGCCTCAAACTTATGAAGCTGAGGATGACCTTAACTACTGATCCTCCTGTATCCACCTCCCATGCTGGCCATACACCACCATGCCCAGGTGATGCGGTACTGGGAACTGAACCCAGGGCCTTGTGCCTCCTAGGCAAGCTAATGTCTCCAGCCCCAAAGATAGTAATTTAATTTCCCTTGGTCACTAACCAGGTCTTAGCTCCCTTTCTGACATTGGAAAGGCTGGTTTTATCTGATTTACCTATTGCAGTTTGAGACTGGCTTCCAATTTGGGGGGCAGGGAGGGGTGCCACCTCTTCCCTCTTCGACTTTTTCAACTTTGGGGGGTATTGGATATAGAATCCAAGGGACTTGTACATGCAGGTAGGTGCCCTCCCACTGAGCTGTGCCTGGGTATAGAATCCAGGGGATGTGTACATGCAGGTAGGTGCCCTCCCACTGAGCTGTGCTTGGGTATAGAATCTAGGGGACTTGTACATGCAGGTAGGTGCCCTCCCACTGAGCTGTGCCTGGGTATAGAATCCAGGGGATGTGTACATGCAGGTAGGTGCCCTCCCACTGAGCTGTGCCTGGGTATAGAATCCAGGGGATGTGTACATGCAGGTAGGTGCCCTCCCACTGAGCTGTGCCTGGGTATAGAATCCAGGGGATGTGTACATGCAGGTAGGTGCCCTCCCACTGAGCTGTGCCTGGGTATAGAATCCAGGGGACGTGTACATGCAGGTAGGTGCCCTCCCACTGAGCTGTGCCTGGGTATAGAATCCAGGGGACGTGTACATGCAGGTAGGTGCCCTCCCACTGAGCTGTGCCTGGGTATAGAATCCAGGGGATGTGTACATGCAGGTAGGTGCCCTCCCACTGAGCTGTGCCTGGGTATAGAATCCAGGGGATGTGTACATGCAGGTAGGTGCCCTCCCACTGAGCTGTGCCTGGGTATAGAATCCAGGGGATGTGTACATGCAGGTAGGTGCCCTCCCACTGAGCTGTGCCTGGGTATAGAATCCAGGGGATGTATACATGCAGGTAGGTGCCCTCCCACTGAGCTGTGCCTGGGTATAGAATCCAGGGGATGTGTACATGCAGGTAGGTGCCCTCCCACTGAGCTGTGCCTGGGTATAGAATCCAGGGGATGTGTACATGCAGGTAGGTGCCCTCCCACTGAGCTGTGCCTGGGTATAGAATCCAGGGGATGTGTACATGCAGGTAGGTGCCCTCCCACTGAGCTGTGCCTGGGTATAGAATCCAGGGGATGTGTACATGCAGGTAGGTGCCCTCCCACTGAGCTGTGCCTGGGTATAGAATCCAGGGGATGTGTACATGCAGGTAGGTGCCCTCCCACTGAGCTGTGCCTGGGTATAGAATCCAGGGGATGTGTACATGCAGGTAGGTGCCCTCCCACTGAGCTGTGCCTGGGTATAGAATCCAGGGGATGTGTACATGCAGGTAGGTGCCCTCCCACTGAGCTGTGCCTGGGTATAGAATCCAGGGGATGTGTACATGCAGGTAGGTGCCCTCCCACTGAGCTGTGCCTGGGTATAGAATCCAGGGGATGTGTACATGCAGGTAGGTGCCCTCCCACTGAGCTGTGCCTGGGTATAGAATCCAGGGGATGTGTACATGCAGGTAGGTGCCCTCCCACTGAGCTGTGCCTGGGTATAGAATCCAGGGGATGTGTACATGCAGGTAGGTGCCCTCCCACTGAGCTGTGCCTGGGTATAGAATCCAGGGGATGTGTACATGCAGGTAGGTGCCCTCCCACTGAGCTGTGCCTGGGTATAGAATCCAGGGGATGTGTACATGCAGGTAGGTGCCCTCCCACTGAGCTGTGCCTGGGTATAGAATCCAGGGGATGTGTACATGCAGGTAGGTGCCCTCCCACTGAGCTGTGCCTGGGTATAGAATCCAGGGGATGTGTACATGCAGGTAGGTGCCCTCCCACTGAGCTGTGCCTGGGTATAGAATCCAGGGGATGTGTACATGCAGGTAGGTGCCCTCCCACTGAGCTGTGCCTGGGTATAGAATCCAGGGGACGTGTACATGCAGGTAGGTGCCCTCCCACTGAGCTGTGCCTGGGTATAGAATCCAGGGGACGTGTACATGCAGGTAGGTGCCCTCCCACTGAGCTGTGCCTGGGTATAGAATCCAGGGGATGTGTACATGCAGGTAGGCGCCCTCCCACTGAGCTGTGCCTGGCCCATCACCTCCATTGTAAACATTCCTTCTACTGGGGCTACATGGAGACCCTCTCTCTAAAAGACCAAAAAAAAAAAAATCCTTCTAGAGAACAATTACCTTCTAACACAGGGAGAGAACAGAAGAGTTTAAATATCGTACAGAAGTTTCCAACCTCAGGAGGAGCAAAATTGGGGAAAAAAAAGAATTTAGAAAGTAGCAATGAGCCAAGACAAGCCATGCTATTGGAGAGGGCACGAGGAACCCGGTGCCCACCCATCCAGAAAGCAGTGTTCCAGCACTGTCCAACCGGTTCCTCGGAAGAAGGCACATGGTGCCTACCATGGTCTTTGCAGGTTTCCAGGGAAGAACTAGGCTAACTGGGTGTTTTCCAGACCATCTCTGGTCAGAGCTTTGGTCCAGGCAAGTCCACTATGTCTGATGCAAGCTGAGCCCAGGGTTCAAGTCTTGAACATCAGGAAACCCCCAAATGTGTTGCCTGATGGGCTTCTCTTTGTTACTGACCCCAGAGTTGACTCAAACCATGCTCTCTTGTCCTTCTGCAGCTCAGCCATAGCAAAGGTAGTGGTTGTGCTGCCCCTCTGTTCTGAGCTCCAAGCACCAGCTGGCCCATGCCTGGGCCGGGACCAAATGTCACACTCACTGCAAACAGGTAGACACCACGCTCAGGAGCCCGGAAGTAGCCATGCTTGGGAAAATAGCTGCCACCAACATTGATGGGTGCAATGTTGAACTTCACCATCTGCAGGGCAGCTGTCTCTTCAGAAAAACTGGCATAGAATGCCACAGGAGAGCCTGAAATGGGGGAAATGCTCAGCGTTAGCTGTTCACCCTCAAACACAGACCTCCATTCTCGCCTTCATTGCATTAGAAAGAGCATTCATTCTAGTTACCCTGACTATTCCCAATAGTGGAATTAGACTGTCAATGTGATTTCCAAGAATGAGTGAGAAGGGGAAATACAGACCTGCTGTCTGGCTTACACCTAAACAAGGCACTTTGTCCTTTGATCTCTTTCAACTCTGGAGAGATGTGTCTTTGGGTGCCCCAAACTCATAGCTTAACAGGCTGGAGCAAAAACCTGTGTCTACAACTTCCAGAAGGCTACTCCTGCTAGGAATCCCCCCTACTTTTTTTTCCCAGTGAAGGATACAGCATAGGACCTCGTACATGCTGGTCAAGTGCTTTACTATTGAGTTTCACCTCCAGCTTACATGTTTTAGGAGTCTTGAGACACCCAGTGAAAAAGATTACAGATCTTCAAAGCAATAATGTTAACATTGGGACATAACTAGGGAGCAGTAAAGGTGGTTCTTACAGAATGTGGACCTGAAGGAAGAAAAGGAAGCCCCCTCCAAGCCAAGCATGGAGGTTCACATGTGTAGTTCTAGCACTCAGGAGTCAGAGACAATAGGATCTTAATCCTGCTAAATGAGCAGCGGGGAGAGAGTGCCCTGCAGCCTACTTCTCCAGCAGTCATTCTGCTATGATTTCCAAAACGTTACACAGAGCCCTAGGATTACATATGGGGAAGTGGAGCCCAGAAGTGGACATCTTGCTAACCCAGACCACACAATTAAGAAGCAAGAAGTCGACCTTGGCTCTTGATTTGGGGTCTGCCCTGCCCTCCCCACGTGCAGAAACGCTTCCTCCAGCCTTAGCACAGTTCTGTGGAAACTAGAGTGGACCTGCAGCGAGTGTTCAGGAAGGCCAGGAGAGGAGCGGATACTGCCAGAAGATGGAAGGGGGGCGTGTCCTCTTTTCTCAGGGAATGGGACCAAGAGGGAACAGACTACAAGAAAGCAGTTAGTGACTTAAATCTCAGAGTGCAGTCCAGTTCATTGGCTGCAAACCCAGAAATAGCCTTAGGAATGATAACATGTTTCATTTTCTCTGGGCCTGGGAGGTTTTCTGAGAATCGGTTCTAAAAGTAGCCTCTTTGTGCCAAAGGCAAAAACCGAGGACTGGTGCTGCAGTTCCTCCAGCACCCAGCAGGTGGGGCTCCTGCCCTGCCGAAAGGAGGACGTCCTACAGCACCCTCTGCTGGTGAGTGGGCCTCCCTTGGAGACTACCCTCCCCAGCGCACGTGGGCATCAGAAGAGTTGTGCAAACTGAGGGTGCACTTTTTTTTTTTCCGTCTTTTCGAGACAGGGTCTCCCTGTAGTCCCAGCTGTCCTGGAAGAGGGTGCAATTTTTTGCAGGGCCCAAATTCAAACCTCATAGCCGTCTTACAAGTTTTCTGTGGGAAAAAATTTTCTGAAATAAAACACTGTAGTGATAAACAGATACCTGAACCTTAGCAGGTAAATTGTGAAAGTCAGCAGTCATGTTGAAGCTTTGCACTACTGGGGAGGGGAAAAAATGGAGCAGATAGTGTAAGTAGGTGTAGCCTCCCCTCTACAAGTGCCGGGCAAATAGAACTGCTGGGTTTCTACATGTTAAGTCTGTGCTAGGGAGAATGAAGCTGTCAGTTGTCATAGCAACCCTTCTGTGCAGGTGATGGTGGTCCCGTTTGACAGAGGACAATGGTGAGAAAGCATGAGCTCTGTGCTCTGCCCCACTCTGCCTCCTCTACCATGACGGAGGGTGAGCAGGGGCAAGGCCACATGCCAGGCTGCAGAGTAGTCCTTGGACTTGGTCCCATGTCTGGATGAGGAAGGGATCCCAGCTTCAAGGCCAGCCTTCCTGGCAGAGAATCAGTGGGGGCACGGAGCCACAGCTTGGGGAAGGGGTGGGGAGGTTGGCTGCACAGCCTTTCACCCTCAGAGCTGACTTCTGCGCTTGGCCTGGGGCTCTGCAGGGCCCAGCCTTTGGTGGCCTTGCCACGGCACTAGAGAGCCAGTTTCTCTGTGCTGCTCCCCAGGGTTTGGGGTAAGGTGGTAGTAATGAACCCACAGCTGAGCAGCTGGAATGAGGGTCACGATAAGGCCCAAGAAGGGCACAGCGGGGGATCTGGTACAGACTGGCAAGGCAGGCCAACTGCACTTGCAGAGCGTGAGTTCCTTCTGAGCTCAAGGCCTTGATTTCTTGTGGGGTACTGCCGTGATAGGTATCTCCTGTTCCAATCCACACTCTCTAGAGTGCAGGGGTGAGCTGATGAAAGATGCCGGGGCCTGGGTTGGGGTGAAATGCTAAGATGGTGGGCATCTCCTTTTTCCACAGTCAGGGCTGCAGGCAGCCTGTGCTGTGTACAGGAGCCTCCAATTGTCCTGTGGAGGCGGCTCTGCAGCTCGCGGGCTCTGGCACTACAGTTGATTTTTAGGACTTTTAACTCCCTATATTCTGGGTAGCTTAAGAGACCCATGGATCTGAAAAGAAAGGGAAGGCGACCCTGGGTAGTGGTGAAGGAGATCATCCTGGCGGGCTGGCAGACAGGGTCCTGTGCCACTACAGCTGCCCAGGCCCAGGCACTCACCTGCCTCCCAGAGCTCTGTGCCCAGGACACCTTGCTCCAGCCCTCTGTCGTGTGCATCTGCAGAAGTCGCCACTTGCTTCTTGTCCCTCTTTCGACGCGCTTCTAGGCCTTTCTGCTTCTTCTCTTTCCTGCTCAGCATGGCCTGCAGCTTCCCCAGGTCTAGGCTAATGTTGGCCGCCATTAGGCCTTGGAAGTTCTGGAAGAGGCTGTGGAAGAGCCGCTGGTGCTGCTCCAAGTTGTGCTGGGTGTCAGAGAGCATTCCGTGGAGATCCTCAAGGGAGCCATTGAGGGAGGCAGCCCCAGAGGCCTCACAGCATCGCCCGACCTGCCGGATGTCAGAAGTCAAGCGCTGGAGCTCCTGCTCCAGCCCTGCCAAGGCCGTGACTCCCACGTCTTCCCTACCGGAGTCGCGGCTGGGCCCTGCCAAGCCTGGGAGCGCCTCAAGGCCACCAGCGGCCTGCTCCAAGGCCTCCACTCGAGTGGCCAGCTCATTCCAGCCGAGCGCCTGTTCCTGCAGCCCGCTGGCAGCATCCTGCAGGGCGAGGCGGATCTGCTCGTAGCGCAGGGGCAGCGGACCGGGCGCCTCCTCGGACATCTCCTCCATCACCTCCTCCCCGAAGAGCGCCACCAGCACGGCGTCGTGCCGCAGCGCGTCCTCCAGCAGGGCTGCAAAGTTGCTGTGCAGCTGGCGCGTCTCCCCGCGGCTCTGGTTCGCCGCGGTCTCCAGCGCTCCCACCGCGCGCTCCAGCGCCCGCACCTGGCTCCGCAGCCGGGCCCGCTCAGCCCGCGCCCGCTCACCTTCTCCTTGGTGCAGGTCCACCGCCTTGGATAAGGCGTCCACAGTGCTTTGCAAGGCCTGCAAAGAGGAGCCGTCCAGCTGGCGTCGCTCGTCCAGGCTCACCTGCGTCTCTTCCAGGGCGCGGGTAGCATCCTTTTGGCCTTCCCGGATCACGTCCAGGTCGAAGTAGAGCTTCTGGCAGTTGCAGTCCTTGACGTATTTGATGAGGTCCGCGTGGCCGGCCTGCAGATGCTGCAGGGTGAGGTTGAGCTCCAAGAGCTGCCGCTCCAGCTGCTCCTTGTTCTCCTCCATGATCAGGGACTTCTCCATCAGGATCACCCGCAGCTCTCGCAGGGCCGTGTGGTTCACCTGCAGCTCGTCCACCAGCCTCTCTACCTTACTGATCTGATCGAACGTCTCGTCGGATTCCGAGTAGAGCTCCTTGATCTCCTCCCCATGCTGTTTCAGGACCTGGTTCATGTTCTCCAGAGTGCTCTGCAGCTCCTCCTCTCTCTGGTTGGTGACTGTGTGCAGCGCCGAGAGGTTTCTCTGCAGCTGGCCCAGCCTGGCCTGCAGGCTCTCGGGCTCGGGCCTCGCTGCCGCCGCTACAGGTGCCACCACCAGGCTGCCATTGGCTCCGGAGAGTTCCTGGGCCTTGAGCAGCTGCTTTAACTTTGTGTCCACCTCACCCTGGACCTCAGAGAGTGCGTGGTGCAGGGAATGGTGCTGGGCACGTAGCTGCTCCTCCACAGCCTGCCGCAGTTGCCCTACTCGATGGTCATTGTCTAGGACCTTGGCCTCAAACTTGGCACTGAGTTCTTGAAGGTCAACCCTAGCCACTGAACCCTCCTGAACCATCTTGATGGCCTGGTGGTTGGCCTCCACATCAAGAGACAGGTTTCTGACAGCCTGGGAGAGGCTGTGCAAGCTGTCATTGAAGCTCTTCCAGATGGGGTTGAAGTATGCTTGTAAGAACTTGTCCATGTTGGGTAGTAACAGGTGCTCAGAGGTCCTGCTGGAAAACTCTGCAACAGACACTCATGTTTCACACAAGCCTGCAGCGGCCCATACCCTTCCCCAGGCAGGGATGGTAGGGCCTCAGGTCGGAGCCTTCTAGGGGGCTCCTACTTACCGACTTCTGTTTGATTGGCCTCTGTCAGCTCAGCTGTGAGGTTCCTGGCCAGGGCCTCCCTGGGGCCTGGGAGCCCATCATCCGCCTGGTGGACATCATTCTGGGGGATTCCCAGCAGGTGTTCATGATGTCCCTGTGGCACCTCAATCTCTTTGAGTTCTGTAGCAGGGTGGCCTGAATATACACCAGACATAAGTGTTAAAGGCCAACTCACTAGGCCTGTAGACAATGAAGTCCAGAGATTTGGGACCCAAAGCAAGAGAGGTGCTTGCCCCCCTCCCTTGAGTTGGAGCTCAGAGGCTATTGCCCTCAGGAGGCAAAGCCAGACCTCTGAGCCATCACATTGCCACCCATACCCATAGCATGGCTCAGTCACACTTCCATTCCTGGAAGCCCTTAGCCACAGATAGTTCATCACATAATGAAACTTACTCCCTACTACGCCCTTGAAGGACTCACAAATGCTGATTCCTATGTCGGCTCCCTTCTGGCTTCCTGGTCTTCGCGCATGTTTCGGGGTAGTAGTGACAGTGGGAAAGCTGCTTCTAGGCCTGAGAGCTCGTGAGAGTCAAGGGGCATGAAATGTACCCAGTGAAGCTAGAGCCCCCAAAAACAGGGCCAAGGAAAGGGGGCATGTATCAGCTAAGGACCATGGGAATCTGACCCCCTAGAGAGCAGGGTTCGGGGCCACAAAGAAGCTCCTGCTTATTCTAGGGAATGTGTTCCTGAGTGGTACTGCCTATCAGAGGAGGAAGGACTAGCCACATGAGCTCTGTCTCCATGAAAGAAACACACCGAGTTCAAAGTCCACCAGCTGGTTCCAAGTCTCCTGGAGGCCACCACTTGGCCCTGAAGGCTCAGACGTTGCTGCAGGATCTGCAGAAGGAAAAAGGAAATGTTAGGCCTAGAAATCAGAGCATGATTTCTAGAGTCAGAAGTGAAGGAGGAAGGGGACATGGGGAGTCCTACCATGGTGCTGGCAGTCTGGACCCTTGAAGCCTGGGCAGCACCTCCAGGCCATGGAGATCAGCACCTTCTGCTTGACCTGGTACACTGGTTTGTGTGCAACGCGGTACCTGGGGAGGACACAGCGGGTCAGCAGCTCTGATGAGCCTTCTGGGCCCGAGTGGCCACCTGCCCCACTCACATGACTGTGACTCTCTGGCAGTCGGAAGCCTCCTGTGGACATGGCTGCTGCGAGTGAACCAGGAATTTTTCTGTTTTGCAGGCGGCTATGAAGGTGACCAGCCTGGATTTCTGGTAAGGGCACCAGTTCCTGGAAAATAAACCAAGGGAGAGACTCGCTGAGTCTGCTGCTTTCCAGAAGCCCAGGGGGCTGCTGGTGCCTGCTGTCCTGCCCAGCACTGGAGGGCCAGAACACATAAGTGTCTGGGAAGGGGGAGCTTCACATTCTTCACCACTGGGCTCCACAAAGCCACTTCCCGAAGCCTCCCTGGTAGCCAGCACAGAGGGGCTAAGGAGCCTGTGCATCACACAGCAGAGTCACCCATATTACTAAAAATTATCAGTGTTCTTGTGGTGCCAGGGCAGCTTCATGGCCCAGCTGGGGCTTGGCCAGCTCTAGGTTTGAATCCACATTTTTCCAGCCATGTGACTTTGAGTGACACACTTTAGACATTTCCATCTTAACAATGGAGGTGATAATGCCCTCCTCTAAGTGGGCAGAGTACTGGCTGTTCAGTTCCAAACAAGTGCTCTGGGAACACTTCCTGCCCTGTCTTGGCAGCTGCCCAGTTCTACTCACATCTTTTCTCACCAAATATGCCCACACCCTTTCCCTGGGCCTACCACTGGGGCCCTGATGGAAGTGGGCTTTCCAGCAGTTCTTGGAAAAGGAAGATGACTGGGTGGAACAGCCTTCTCTCCGGGAAAAGCCTCTACCTAGTGGTCCTGCAGAGAGGTGGGGGGGGATATCGGGCTCTGTCCTGAGCACCTGGGAGGCAGCCCCTCCATCTTTGCTCCTTGTCAGCATGGGCTATGGAGGGCCTGGGATGGGGACATGCTCACTGACCTGGGAGCCGGCCCCCTGGATTCAGTGCAAGAATCAGAGTTCTTCCCCTACAGCCAGCTCCCAGGGCACAGCTCTCCGAGATGTAAGTGGTAATGACTCTGCTACCCTGTGCAGTTCAGCAGCCCTGGCACCAGATCTGGGCTTAAGCTCAGCACTTGCAGTAACAATAAGGAGATGCAGACTTTTCCTTTAGGGTTCCAAAGAGAATGGGATATCTCAGAAGGGATGCAGTTAGGACCTGCAGAAGTCCAGAGGGTGAGTCACTAAAGGAGCTGGAAGCCAGACCATGCAGGCACGGGTACCAGCAGTAGAACTGGACCATTTCTCTAGGTCATGGGAAGTCAGAAGTTTCTAGCAAGGAAACAGAATCATGGAGCTACTCTGATTCCAGGGGTTGGGAGAGATGGGAATTGGTAAGGGAAAGGTGGTCTAGGGTAGTGGTATCAGGGTCTATGAGAGAGATGAGGGCAGCTGGGACCAGGTGATGGGATATGGAAAAGGTGTCCACATCTGGCATTCATCAGAAGACAATGTTGGGCTGGGTTTAGTAATGCATGTCTTTAATCCCAGCACTATGAGGCAGAGGCAGAAGTGGATCTCTGTGAAGCTGAGGCCAGCCTGGTCTACACAATGAGTTCCAGGTTGCCTAGGGCCACATAGTGAGGACCCTATGTCAAAAAACAAAGAAGGTGCCGGGTGTGGTGGTGCACACCTTTAATCCTAGCACTCAGGAGGCAGAGCCAGGCATATCTCTTGAGTTCAAGTGCAGCCTGGCCTACATAGTGAGTTCCAGGACAGCTGGGGCTACAGAGAGACCCTGTCTCAAAAAAAAAAAAGGCAATTTTCAGGGCTTTGGCACTAGAACTGTTGTTGGCATCTCGATGTCACTTTGAGGAGCTGCTCTTTGTTCTGGGGCCATTAAGCACCATTAATGCATTGCTGGGCTGGGTGGAGGGAAGGACTAATGGCCACTGAGTGATTACATCCTCGTGATTCTGAGACTCCCAGCCTACTTTCCTACTTGGCTGGAAGAAGCCTGCCAGGCAGCCTTTACCTTCTGTGCTAGAAGACCTATGCAGGAAAATGATCTAGCCCCCCAAAGCGAACCCAAAGACGATGGCATTGTGGGAACCACTCAGTGAACTGCCTGGCAGAGCCTCATGCACCAAACTAGTTCAGAAAGCCACATCCAGACATCCGAGGATGAACGCTGATAAAACTCTGTTGCCCAAAAAGGGGAGTGGGCTAGAAAGCTGGCTCAGTGGTTAGAGCACTTCCTCCTTTTGCAGAAGACGCGAGTTTGGTTCCTAACACCCACACGGCAGCTAACAACCATCCATAACTCCAGTTCCAAGGAATCTGACCCCCTCTTCTGTCCTCTGAAAGCATGGCACACAGAAGGGGGGTGGGCTGGAAGTGTGGCTTAGGGATAGAGCATGTGTTTGGCCTTCATGAGACCCTAATTCAATCCTTAGTACTGAAAAGAAAAAGACAAAGGTAGTTAAAATGGACGGGCCAGGGGGGGGGATCAACTGGAGAAAATCAAGACTGTGCAGGAAGAGACAACCTCCCTATAATGTACACTAATATTCTGGGCTGGAGAGATGGCTCAGCAGTTAAGACCACCGACTGCTCTTCCAGAAGACCCAGGTTTGGTTCCTAGCAGCCACATGGCAGTTAACTCCAGTTCCTGGGGATCTGTTGCCCTCTTCTGACCTCCTTACCTCCATGGGCACTGCACAAGATGGGAGCACTTATATATATGCAGGCAAACGTGCATCCATAAAATAAAAGTAAAGCTTTAGATGTATACTAGTATTCCCAAGTAAGAATTAGGAAAGAGAGCTTGCTACATAAAAGAAACAAGATGGGGAAGCTGTAGAAAGAAATATAAGGGGGGGGCTGGAGAGATGGCCTAGCGGTTAAGAGCGCCGACCGCTCTTACAGAGGACCCGGGTTCGATCCCCAGCACCCACATGGCGGCTGAGAACCGTCTGAAGCTCCAATTCCAGGAGAACTCCAGTTCCAGGGGAATCCGACACCCTCTTCTGACCTCCGCGGCATTGCACGACACGGGTGCACAAACTTGCATGCAGACAGTACATTCATACACATACAGAAATAAATAAAATTAAAAAAAAAAAAAAGAAATGTAAGGGGATAGCGGGGCATCCAGGGATCAAAGAGAATTCTTAAAAATGAAAATCTTGACGGGCATGGTGGCACATGCCTTTAATCCTAACACTTGGGAGGCAGAGGCAGGTGGATCTCTTTCAGTTCAAGGCCAGCCTGGTCTACATAGCAAGTTCCAGGACACCCAGAGCTACAGGGACACCCTGTCTCAAAAAGACCAAAAAAAAAGAAAAGAAAAGAAAAGAAAAGAAAAGAAAAGAAAAACTTATGCTTTGTTGGCAGAGTGTTTGCCTAGCATGCAAAGAGAACTGGATGTGGTGTTCCATCTTTACAATAAGTGAAAAGTGCAAGGCCAGGGTCACCCTCATCGAGAGCGTGGGACTAGCCTGGCCTAGATGAGATCCTGTCTCTAAAACAAAACTGAGGAAGAAGAGCAAGTAGAAATGAAGACTAGAAGAAATTAAAAAAAAAAAAAATAGCACACCAGTTTTGGAACACAACATCCAAATAATAGGAGTTCTAGAAATCTAGAAAGGTCTTTAGTTTCTAGATATAAAAGGCCCACCAAGCTGGGCGTGGTGGCACACGCCTTTAATCCTAGCACTTGGGAGGCAGAGGCAGAGGCAGGCGCATCGTTCTGAGTTCAAGGCCAACCTGGTCTACAAAGTGAGTTCCAGGATATCTGGGGCTACAGGGAGACCCTGTCTCAAAAAGACAAATAAATAAATAAATAAATAAATAAATAAATAAATAAATAAATAAAAGGCCCCACCAAGTACCTGCTATAGGCAGAGCTAACCACCGTGAAATTTTAGAACTCTAGAAGCAAAAAGGTTCAATCTACAGGGTTCCAGAGAGAAAAAAACAACAACAATATATGTGTACACACACACACACATAGAAATTGGAATGGCTTGAACCTTTTAATAGCAAACATGAAACAGAAACACAGTGAAAATCACATTCAAAATATTGGCAGATATGCACTCAGGAAGTAGAGGAACATGGATTTCTGGGAGATAGAGGCCAGCCTGGTGTACACAGCTAGTTCTGGCTAGCTGGGGCAATAGGGGGACCGTGTCTCAAAAACAAACACTGGAAGAAAAATAATTCTCAGTTTAGAGGGCAATAATTACAAAGAACTTCTTTTCTATCAAAAGAATGATCACAGGAATGTAACCTTTGTTATGAAAAAAAAAACCTTTGTAAAACTTTTGTTTAGGACAAGAAAATTAAGTCTTTTAATCCCCTGGCCACCTCCAACACCTTATAGCATTTGTTTACACAATGGCCCTCCTGCACCCCCAGAACTTGAACCTGACAGCCCAAAGCTGCCTTCCCTTTTCCCCTTTCCTTTTCAGTACTGGCCAATCTGGGGCAAGACTGTGAGGTCAGACCCCAGCCAGTAGGGAAAAAATACAGTACTCTTGCATCAGGGTAAAAGTCTATCAAACTTCCAGCTCAGGTGTGCCAATTCTATTCAAATGATGCAATGTACCTGTGCTGGATAGCTTTAGTGTCAACTTGACACACCTGGGTTGAGGGAGCCTCAACTGGGGAATTGGCTCCATTGGATTGGCCTGTGGTCACATCTGTGGAGTATTGTCTTGATGGTCGAGCAGTGTGGAAGGGCCCAGCCCACAATGAGTGGTGCCACGCTGGGCAGGTGGTTGTGTATGGTATAAGAAGGCAGGCTGGGCATGAGCTGGAGAAGCAAGCCAGTGAACAGCATTCCTCCAAGGCTTGTGCTTCAGCTCCTGCCTCCAGGTTCCTGCCCTGAGTTCCTGCCTTGGGTTCCCTGAGTGATGAACTGTGACCCAGAAGATGTGAGCTGAATAAACTCTTTCCTCCCCAAGTTGGTGTCGGTCAGAGTGTTTTGTCACAGCAATGGAAGACAAACTAGGACAGTACCCTTTTGCAAAAGTGAATGCTGGCTTGCCAAGATACTCTCACTTTGTCCATGTATCTGTTTGTTTATACCTCAGTGATGGAGTGCTGGCCTAGCATGCACAAAGGCTTGGGGTTGATCCCCAGCTCTGCATAAAAATGAATGTGGTGGGGGCTGGAGAGATGACTCAGTGGTTAAGAGCACTGACTGCTCTTGCAGAGGACCCGGGTTCAATTCCCAGCACCCACATGGCAGCTAAGAACTGTCTTAGGCTGGGCATGGTGGGATACACCTTTCGTCCCAGCACTCAGGGGGGAGGAGGCAGGTGGAGGATCTCTGTGAGTTCAAGGCCAGCCTGGTCTACAGAGTGAGTTCCAGGACAGCTGGGGCTATAGGGAAACCGTGTCTCAAAAAAAAAAAAAAAAAGCAGCAAACTGGGATTATTTTGTAATTAAACGAGTTCTGGCGTTAGTAGTTCAGTATTTGCCCCACAGCCCAATTGGCTGATTGATGAACTAAGTTGAAAAGCATGGAACTGATGTTTTGGCAGAGGATATTTTCAAACAACAAATATTCTTAAATAATTTTAAAAAAGAAATTGGTGGAGGCATGGCTTTTATGGGAAAAATATAAGGTTGTAAAAAGACCCAAAAAAAAAGGCATGGGGAGAGGGATATAAACAGATACAGTAGAAAAAAAAGAAGGGAAAAAAGAAAAAAGAAGAAAGAAAAAGAAAAT
Source organism: Rhizomys pruinosus (assembly GCA_009823505.1). Taxonomy (NCBI): domain Eukaryota; kingdom Metazoa; phylum Chordata; class Mammalia; order Rodentia; family Spalacidae; genus Rhizomys; species Rhizomys pruinosus. The sequence continues at coordinate 166,000 of VZQC01002872.1, forward strand.
GCAGAGATTGTACAGTTCTGGATTCTGAAAAGAAATACAATCTAGAAGAATTAAAGGTGGGGGCCAAAGGCATGTGAGGGAGAGGGCCCCTTTCTCTTTGTTCTTTTTTATTTTTTTGGTCTTTTCGAGACAGGGTCTCCCAGCTTGTCCTGGAACTCACGCTGGTAGGACCGGCCTGGCCTTGAACTCCAAACGATCTGCCTGGCACTCTGCCTCCCAAGTGCTAGTGTTTTAAAGGCTTTGCCACCATGCGGCCCGGCTAGGAGAGGTTCCCTTTTCATAAGGGACTAAAAAGTGATTAGGAGAGGCCTGGAGGTAGATTTAAAGTAAACAAAAGATCAGTCCCTCAGGGGCAAGACCACACCCAGCTCAATCCTCCAACTTTTGGAAAGGGGAAAACTTACTGAAAGCGTTTTTCTGCTCCAAGTTCAGAGGGCAGAGAAAAGTTGCAAATAGTGATTGAAATAGGCCAGATCCATCAAAACTTGCAGCCAAACTTGAGCAAGTTAATTCACATGGTGCTGGCTTTAAGGCATGAAGTCTATGAGAGTGAAGGGGGTCATCAGGTTTCTTCCTCCAAGGTTTCAGTGAGCAGCTGCCAGGGTTCGGGCAGAGTGCAGCAGGTGGGTGTCCCTGCATAATAAAGAAGCCCCTGATAGGGCATTGGTGTTTGAAGCTTGTGAATGTGGGGAAGGCTGGTTGGCAGCAGAGACCCCAAGGAGACAATTCGAGATGCCCGACCTGTGAGATATTTGCCCAAAAGGAGAGCTCAAGGAAGCGCATACAGGGAGTGGTAACTAGCCTAAGAAAGAGTATGCTACGAAGTTGGGAAACAAAACGCTGAACGAGCTGAGCCATCTTAAGCCTTTGGGAAGTTCCAAAGTCCCAGAAGTCCCCCTCACATGTGGAGCTACCTGGACCTTGTGGTTTTTTGCCCTGCTCTGTTTTCAGTCTTGTTTTTGGTCCGGTATTTTCCTTCCACTATGGCCTCCTATTTATGTCCTTCCCTTTTGGAATGGGAATGGTGTATTCAGTTTCCCTATAGTGGTTTGGGGAGTTGTAATTGTTGCCTTTTTGATTTTACAGGAGCTGACAGTTAAGAGATTGGCCTAGTCTCAGAAGAGATTTGGACAATAGACTTTTGAAAATTTTGANTCAAAATTTTCAAAAGTCTATTGTCCAAATCTCTTCTGAGACTAGGCCAATCTCTTAACTGTCAGCTCCTGTAAAATCAAAAAGGCAACAATTACAAACTCCCAACTTATAGTGGAACTGAATACACCTTCCCATTCCAAAAGGGAGGACTAAATCAGAGGCATAGTGAGGAAGGAAAAATACCGGACCAAAAACAAGACTGACAACAGCAGGGCAAAAAACCAAAGTCCAGGTAGCTCCAATGTGAGGACTTCTGGGACTTGACTTCCACAAAGGCTTAGATGGCTCAGCTCTTCCAGCTTTGCTTTGCAACCATACATCTCTTTCTTAGGCTAGTTTCCACTCCCGTATGCAGCTCTCCTTGGCAAATATCTCACAGGTCGGCATCTCGAATGTCTCTTGGGGTCTCTGCTGCCAATCCGCCTTCACTTCACAGCTTCACACAATGCCCTATCAGGGGCTTCTTTATGAGGCGGGACACCCCCCCCCTGTGGACTGCCACTCTTCCGCCTGACCCTGGCAGCTCTCTGAAACCGTGGAGGAAAAACTGATGACCCCCTTCACTCTGCACTTCATGCCTTCTAAAGCCAGCCCATGTGAATGAACTTGCGCGTTGGCTGCAAGTTTGTGATGGAACCTGGCCTTATTCAACCACATTTGCACTTTTCTCTGCCTTGAACTTGGAGCAGAAAAAACTTTCAGTATTTCCTTTCAAAGTTGGAGGATTAGGCTGGTTGTGGTCTTGCCTGAAGGTACTGTATTCTTTTGTTTACTTGTAAACTCCAGGCCTCTCCTTAATCACTTTAGTCTCCTATGTAAAAGGAACCTCTCCTAGCCGGGCCGGGATGGTGCATAGCTTTTAATCTAAGCCTTGGGAGTCAGAGCAGGCAGATCTTTGGAGTTCAAGGCCAGCCGGTCTACCACGTGAGTTCCAGGACAGCTGGAGAGACCCGTCTCGAAAAAGACCAAAAAAAATAAAAAAGAACAAATGAAAGGGAGCCTCTCCTTCACATGCCTGGCCCCCACCTTTATCTTCTAGAATGTACTTTTCGATCCAAACTGTACATTCTGCATTTTCTTGCCCCATTTGCTCTTTTTCACTGTAGAGATCTGTTATATAATTCACCATTAAAAGCCCATGCCCACCATTTCTACATTAGGCTGTCTTGAAAATATCCTCCGCCAAAGACATCAGTTCCATTGCTTTTCAACTTAGCATCAAGCAGCATTTGGGCTGTGGGCAAATATGCCAGACTCTTTATCAAAAAATATACCCAGTTGCTGCCTAAGTCTTTATTTTCCTCTGGAACTACATTTTTTGCAGCAATGCTTTCTTCCAGGCTTCCACTAGAATGGCCCTTTAAGCTCTGCTTACAGTAGTCAACAGCCTTTCTAGCCCAAAGTTCCAAAGTCTTCCACATTTCTCCAAACATCCACATGGTCAGGTTCTTCACAGCCAACAGCCCACTCTCTGGTACCACATAACTGTATTAGTCACTTTTCTGTTGCTGTGATAAAACACCATGACCAAGGAACTTATAAAAGGAAGAGTTTATTTGAGCTTACGATTGACAGTTCCAGGGAATTAGAGTCCATTGTGGCGGGAGGCATGGAGGCTGGAGCTGGAGCAGCATGCCAAGGGTCATATCTCGCAATGAGCACAGGAAGCAGAGAGAGAGACTGGAGACCACGAGGCTTGTTAAACTCACTAAGCCTGCACCCAATAGCGTACTTCCTCTAGCACGGCCACACCTTCTAAGATCTCCAAAAACAGTGCCACCAACTGGAGACAAATGTCTGAATACTTACAGCCTATGGGGGACACTTATTCAAACCACCACATACGTTTAAAGTAGTACTCTGTTTTATATTGTGATAGTAACATGAGATTTTGTAGATAAGAAAGTATATGGGCCTGAGGAGATGGCTCAGCAGTTAAGAGCACTAGTCAGTGCTCTTGCAAAGGGCCCAGCACCCACATGTTGGTTAACAACCTCTGTAACTCCAGTTCCAGGAGATCTGATGCCCTCTTCTGACCTCCTCAGGCATTGCATGCCATGAGCGCACTTACATACATGCAAGCAATATACTCACACACATAAAATAAAGATTTTAAATTTAAAAAGAAAACATATGGACAAATAATGATGTGTGGTTGTGTCCAGTTGACACTGGGTGAATTGTGCTGGCAAGTTTTTGTCAACCTGACACAAACTAGACACATCTGGGAAGACTGAATCTCAATGAAGGAATTTCTTACATGAGATTGGCCTGTGGGGCATTTTGTTGATTGCTAGTTGATTTAGCAGGGCCTGGTAAACTGGGTGCTTTCATCTCAGGGCAGATTGGCCTGGGGCATATAACAAAAGTAGGTGAGGGGCTGGAGAGAGAGTCAGCGATTAAGAGCACTGACTGCTCTTGCAGAGGACCCAGGTTCCGTTCCCAGCACCCGAGTGGTGGACTAACAATTCTAGTTTCAGGGAATCCATAACTCTAGTTTAAGGGAATATGTGTTGTACATATTCCCTTAAAAGGGGGTGGGAGGGAATAAAGCTCAGTTGGAAGAATGCTTGTCTAGTATGCACAGAGTTCTGGGTTTGACCCCTAGCATCATATAAAACCAGGCATTGTTGGGAATGCTTGAAATTCTAGCATACAGGCAGCGGAGGCAGGAGGATGAAGTTCAAAGTCACCCTCTGTTATGACATAGCCAGTTCTAAGTCAGTACCCGAGATCCACAAGACCCTCTCTCAAAAAAAAAAAAAAAAAGCTGGGTGTGGTGGCACATGGCATTGACCCCAGCATCTGGGAGGCAGAGGCAGGTGGATCTTTGTGAGTTCTCGGCCAGCCTGGTCTACATAGTGAGTTCCAGGCCAGCTGGGGCTACAGGGAGACCTTGTCTCAAAAATACAAAAAAAAAAAAAAAATTACTAGGAATAGGGGTGCTGGAAGAGTTGGCCTAGTGGATTACAGAGCACCCACTGCTCTTGCAGAGGACTCAGGGGGGTTTGATCCCCAGCCACCCACATTGGTGGCTAAAAACCTCTTTAAAACCTGCCAGTTCCAGAGGAATATCCGACGATGCCCTCTTTCTGCCGATTCAACGCATACGCCATGGACAGATAACGGGTGCGATCCCACAACCTACATGTCAGACGTACATTTGATACACATAAAAAATAACATAAAAAATTTTTTAAATTATGGTTATTTTTAAAAATAAAAAATAGATTGGCCGGGCGTGGGTCGGCACACACTTACTCCTAGCACCTGGCGGGCAGGGCAGGTGGATCTTTGTGAGGTTCCATCTTTGCAGGTGCTGGTCTACATAATGAGTGAACTCCAGGCCACCGGGGCTAACGGGAGACCCGTGTTCGTCAAAAATACAAAAAAAAAAAAAAACACTAGGATGGTGTGCCTGGAAGAGATGGCCCCCTAGCGGATAAGAGCACCCCACTGCTCTTGCAGAGGGACCTCAGGTTTGATCCCAGCACCCACAATGGGCCGGGCTAAGAGAACCATCCTTTGAACTCCAGTTTCCAGGGAATTCTGACACCCTCTTTCCCTGACATCCCGCATTACAATGACACGGGGTGACACCAACCTAATAGCAGACGGTACAATTTCAACACAATTAAAAAATAAATTAAAAACATTTTAAAAAAGTATTAGGATGACCTTAAACATATAAATAGATTTGGCACGGGCCCCGTGGTGGCCACCCCCCCTTTAAATCTAAGCACTCTGGAGAGCAAGAGGCAGGGGATCTTTTGTGAGTTCAAGAGGCCACCCTGGTCTCCACAAGAAGAGTTCCCAGGGACAGCTCTGGGGCTCAGAGAAACCAACCCTTTGTCTTCAAAAAAACCCACCAAAAAAAAATTAAAAAAAAAATAAAAAAATTGGGGGCGTGGAAAGAAATGGTTCAGCAGGCATTTGCCTCACAACATGTTCACTACATCAGCGAAGACAGCAATAAGATAAAGAAAAATACAAAGTGCTGATGACCAGGCAGGAACATTGTGGAAGACGATAATGACAAGAAGTTTCTCTCTCATAGCAATCAAAGAACCCCAGTGGGTCAGTGCTTGGACGGACGAGACCAGGTGCCCTGCAGGGCCGGCTTTGGCATCTTGCAAGAACCTTTGGTGTTTCCCACTTCCAATGCCACCTAACCCCCAAAAGACCCACTGTGAAGTCCTGTGAGGCAGCCAGTGGGGACTAGTACTGTAAAGTCCTGTGAAGTGGACAGTGGGGACTAGTACTGTAAAGTCCTGTGGACAATGGGGACTAGTACTGTAAAGTCCTGTGGACATGGGGACTAGTACTGTAAAGTCCTGTGGACAGTGGGGACTAGTACTGTAAAGTCCTGTGAAGTGGACAGTGGGGACTAGTACTGTAAAGTCCTGTGAAGTGGACTGGTGGGGACTAGTACTGTAAAGTCCTGTGAAGTGTCTGGTGGGGACTAGTACTGTAAAGTCCTGTGAAGTGGATGGTGGGGACTAGTACTGTAAAGTCCTGTGAAGTGGACAGTGTGGACTAGTACTGTAAAGTCTGTGAAGTGGAGGGGGGGAAACTAGTACTGTAAAGTCCTGTTTGAAGTGGATCGGTGGGGACTTTTTTTTTTAGTACTGTAAAGTCCTGTGAAGTGGACGGTGGGGACTAGTACTGTAAAGTCCTGTGAAGTGGACGGTGGGGACTAGTACTGTAAAGTCCTGTGAAGTGGACGGTGGGGACTAGCACTGTAAAGTCCTGTGAAGTGGACGGTGGGGACTAGTACTGTAAAGTCCTGTGAAGTGGACGGTGGGGACTAGCACTGTAAAGTCCTGTGAAGTGGACGGTGGGGACTAGTACTGTAAAGTCCTGTGAAGTGGACGGTGGGGACTAGTACTGTAAAGTCCTGTGAAGTGGACGGTGGGGACTAGTACTGGTTGGCAAACAAGTCAGTGGACCTGAGTGGCTACAGGGCCTGAGTGTCCCTGGGGCACTAACAAGTGACAAAAAAGGGCCCCAGCGATACCAGGATGGAAGGGGAAGGCAGGCCCACTGCGCACCACCGCGGTGGACTGTGAGAGTGTTGGGCATGGAGCAGAGCAGTTGTAAACAACAGGCCTGTGGAAATCCCTGGAACATGGGCTGAACCCTGGGAAAAATGATCTCCAGGGGCTGGAGAGATGGCTCAGCAGTTAAGAGCCTGGAGTTCAGTTTGCAACACCCACGTGGTAGCTAACAACTGTTCATAAAGCCGGTTCCTAGGGTTCCAATGCCTTCTGGCTTCCTTGGTCAGCAGGCAGGCATATGGTGCGCTTACATACATATAGGCAAAACACTAATACACATAAAATAAAAACAAATTAATAAAAAATTAGAAAAAAAAATGACCTCTAAAGCAGTGATCTCAGTAGGGGAGACAGGACATTCCTCGGGGTGTTTAGCAATGACTGTTTATGTTGCAACTGGTTGGTAGGTGCTACTGGTACACAGAAGTGGTAAGAGATCAAGAATGTTGCTAAACATCCTGGGATAGACAGGACCAATACTCCAACAATAAGAAACTATCCAGCCAGGCATGGTGGCTCACACCTTTAATCCTAGCACTGGGGAGGCAGAGGCAGGTGGATCTTTGTGAGTTCAAGGCCAGCCTGGTCTACAGAGCGAGTTCCAGGACAGCTGGGGCTATAGGGAGACCCTGTCTCAAAAAGACCAATAATAATAATAATAATAATAATAATAATAATAATAAACAACTATCCAGTACAGAATGCCCAGAGTACAGAGGCTGAGGTTCAGTCTAAACAAGCTCCCTCCCCCACACCCTGAAGTGTGCTACCGAGACCCACCCAGGAGGCCTGCACTAGCTGTGCCTGGCCTGGGGACTTTCCACCTTCACCTCCTGAACTGGAATCAGTGCTGCCCACCCTTCCTGCCCAGGAACTTTCTCTTCTGACCTGCCCAAGCCTTGGGCTCTAGCAGTCACCATCCCCCTGCCCCGGCTCTCCTCCCTAGGCAGCTCCTCCCTTGCCATAGCACAGGCAGCTGGCCCAGAGGCCCTGGGAACATTCCTGACCTTTGCTGTGGTTTCCTCCTCTTGGCAACTCCTGGCTGGTCCCCAGCACAGTGCCCCAGGCCCCGCATGCTGAAATACCCCATTGTTCTCAATGCCCTCTGCTGCAGGCCTTGCTCCCTCTTTGGTACCCTCCTGGGGGCACCCTTATCTCCCAAGGGTCTCCTGAGGGGCACGTGCCAGCCCAGAGTGAATATGAGGTCTGACCCCCACCCTGTGTGGCTCAGACAGGAGGGGCTGCTGAGCCTGAACGGAGTGGGAAGCCTGAGCTCTCCTCCCCCTTCCTTCCTGGACTCTGGTGACCTTGAGCCAGTCCCTCCCACCACCCCTGGAAATGTGGAGAGGTGTCCCTGGAGACCCAGAGAGGGCCTGTGCTGAAGGCTGACAGGGCTGTGGCAGGGAGGGGCCAGTACTTTCTGCATAATGGATGTGCTGCTGGGTGAGCCCTTAAGTGCATCTTCCCTAGCCGCTGCCCCCCAGTCTTCCTAGGGGATGACAGCTTTGTTCTCTGAGGCCTGCATCTAGCTATTAGTGTGACCATCCTGGGAAGACACTTTCCAGGCTTTTGTCCCTCAGCAGAGGCTGGGAAGGGATATGTCTTGGCACTGGAACCAAAGGCCAGCCTACATCTGGGGCTCGTCGGACATTGGCCTCCAGGCCTCAGCCCTGACCAATGTCGCTCTTCCCTACTAGCCCAAGGTCCTGTGCCTAGGAGCTGAAGCAGGTGCTGGGCACAGTGTGGTCTGTGTTGCTACCCTGTGATCATCAGCTGTGTCCTAAACTCTTCTGGGCCATGAGTTGCAGCTACGAAGCTCCAAACACTCCTTCCATTAGGAGAAGCCTGCTGCCAGAAGCAGCCTCGCTCACACTACACCTGTCCCTGTGGGGCTGGGTAGGAGGGACCCAGAGAGGGAATCCTTGGCCTCAACTGTTGAAAGATCTGAGGCACTAAATAGCATCCACACCCTCTAAGATGTCACAGGAACGTGGGAGATGGGGTCTATCTTGCCCAGGCTTAGCACATGGACTTATTGTCTCTGAACAGCTGGCCTGGGTCTGAGAAACCCACATTATTTTTTTTTTTTTTTTGGTCTTTTTGAGACAGGGTCTCCCTTTAGTCCCAGCTGGCCTGGAGCTCACTATGTAGACCAGGTGGGTCTTGAACTCACAGAGATCCATCTGCCTCTGCCTCCTGAGTGCTAGGATTATAGTTGTGCTCCACCACGCCTGGCATTTTTTTTTTTTTAAGAGCACTGGCTACTCTTTTTTTTTCTTTAATTTTTTTAAAATGCTTTTTATTTTATGAGTGTATTTTATTTTATTGTATGAGTGTACTGTCTGCATGTAGGTAGATGAACCCGTGTTGTGCAATGCTTTGGAGGTCAGAAGAGGGTATCAGATTCCCCTGGAACTGGAGTTAAAGATGGTTCTTAGCCGCCATGTGGGTGCTGGGAATCAAACCCGGGTCCTCTGCAAGAGCAGTCGGTGCTCTTAACTGCTGAGCCATCTCTCCAGCTCCAGAAACCCACGTTCTATACACCCAGCCGAACCAAGTTTCTGGAAAGAGCCTATTCCCCAGGGAGGACGATATGTGTACATATGTGTTCCCCGACTCTGGCTCTGGAGGATTCCCAGGGCCTAGGAAACCGTATCCCTCCTCTACTTTGCAACACGTAATTCCAGAGACACAGGTGCAGGGCACCAACTTGTTCTGTTCCAGATGCCTTTCTAAAAGCTTTTCTGGAAAAAAAAAAAAAAAAAAAAAAAAAAAAAAAAAAAAAAAAAAGCTTTTCTGAGTCCGGGGCCTGCCTAGTCCTCGATCTCTGGAAACTGGTGTGAGGGAGTGAGAGGCAAATGTGAATGGCTCTGGCCGTGGGGGCTTGGTCACTGATGCTGTTGCTCCCCCCCCAGCCCTCCGCTCCCATGCTGGAGTCCTGGAGCACAGGGCCTGTTCCCTGCCCCCTCTCCTTCCCCTGCTGTCAGAAGAGCAGAGCACTTCCACCTCCTGTCACAGGAACATGGAAGCAATCAGCCCAGGAAGCCAGGATTTCCTTCCTTTCTCACCAGACCCTCCGGATGCTTAAGACAGCTTGGACTGTGGGGTCTGATCTCCTGGGGATGTGGGAAGGAAGGAAATCCCCGCAGGCAGGAGTCCTGGCTTAGGTCACTTGGGCATTCCCCAGTCCAGCGCAATGTGCATGAATGCTTTCATGCAAGACTACCTGGGGAAAGGAAGGTGCCTCACTCCCGGGTCTAAGGGAATAACCAGTCCCTCTCCACAGGCAAGTGGGAAGAAAGACGACCAAGGCCCAGCTCCTGCCTCTCCAGTCCCTTCACCCTTCCTTTCATCAGAAGGAAAGAGGCGCCTGTACACTGGGGCATGCAGCTAGCTGGTGGCTTTGGGGAAGGGGACTTGGTCTTAGGTCTGAAGTCCTCGATGGCGTGGCTGGACTTCCCCCACCAGCCTGTGCCTGTGAGTCTAAAGTAGAAATGGGGGTGGACAGGCCAGGATGGGGTTTCCCCACATCTTTTCTCCACACCACCAGCTCCTTCCTAAGCTTCTTCCCAGCTAAGCCTGTTTTCCAAAAAGTGCCCAACAGATACTGTCCTAGAAGCATCGGAAGTAGAATGAGACCCAGCCCAGACAGATGTGTCCAGGAACCCCACCACAGTCAATGGACATGAGTCGGCCACTCACCCTGCAGATCTAGAGGTTCCACTCAGAGAGTCTGGTATGAAAAAGCAAAGGTCACCTCAGAGCCTGGTTCAGCTCTCCCCAGTGTGTGCCCTGGGGCAACTTCCATAGCCTCTGTGAGCCTTGGGCTCCTCCTCTGCAAGTTGGGGCCATTGAGATGAATGGAGATAATGCTTGGCATGGTACCAGGCCCAGAGACTGGCTGAGCAGGTGGCACCTGCTGCTCTACCTTGGACATACTGGGCATGAGACTAAAGACCCTGAGGGGATCCCCCAAGGGCCAGGAGCCTTTCAGTTAGGGGTCCAGCTGTCCAGGAGGCCTCAAGCTTCACTGCTGTGAGATGCTCTGTCTCCTGAGCTCTGGAGAACACACAGCCCTCTCACTATTTAGGAAATCTTGCCCTGGTGCTCTGGGTGCTTGGATCCAAATCCCTTCCCTAGGAGTGGCTGTCCCCTAGGACTTGGGCTGGGCTAGCCTCACTGCGGCTCATCTTTCAGAACTGAATTCTTTTGAAAAGCAGGAGCCAGTCTTACCAGCTGGAAGCACCTAGAATTTCAGTCCTTCTGGATCATATGCTGGTGGCCGATGGTGGGAGCTGCACCCCCTCCCCAGCCCCAGACCCAGCTACAGGTCAGGCAGGGATCACTCCTTATTCTCAGGCTGAACTCTGTAGTGCCCAATCTAGGTAGCTAGCACCTGCCAGTCAGACAGGCAGATAGCATTAGCCCATTCCACAGATGTGTATCTGGGGTTCAGCTGTTAGCCCACAACCTCTGCCAAGGCCAGGTCCTCCTTACCGTCCGATGGGATCCATGGTGGCATCCTCAGCCTCTGTTTCCCACTCTGCAGATGGCCTGGGGCTATGAGGATCAGAGAATATGGTGCCAGGGGCCTGTGCCCGGGCCCCCAGCAGTTCCCAGACCAGGTGCCCCCCGAGGCCCAGCAGCAGCAGCAAGATCATGGTGAGGGTTAGGTTTAGGTGGCTCTGCTGAGACTTAGCCTAGCAAGTGACTCCGACCTCTGCCAGTGACGTGGTGTTAAAGTTAAATCTCAGAAGGAAAAGAAAACAGGACTACAAAGAGAGGAAGTGGCCTGGGCCGGCCCACCCGGTAAGTCTCATCCGCCCCCCTCCTCCTCCAGCCCCCTGGGGCCCCTCTGAGGCCATCAACCACTCCAGCCAGTTCCTGTGTCCCAAAAGCTCTTGGCTTAGGGACCCTGAGTGTATAGGAGACACATGAGGCATTCTTACAGAGTCCATCCCCATAGGACTCTGTTCTGGGCCTGGAGAGAGCTGTAGGAAGTGGTCTGTCAGCCTCAGGAGGTCTGGTGCCCACCCACACTGCTGGCCAGGAAGTGGGGAGAGGGTACATCATGCCTCCTCAGCACCTTTCGGTGCTGGGCTATGGGAACCAGCAGGTGGGTGGAGGCTCAGAGAAGAAAACAAGCTAAGCCAGGATCAGTACAGTGTGCAGCCAGTCCAAGGCATGAGGGGAGCTTGTGTGCTCCTGGCCTGCGCTCTTCTAGCTTGTTTGACTGGAGTTCCAGGCTCAGAAGTACCCAGGATGGAGTGGGTAACTGGGCAACCAGGATAGCTTGCAGGCTGATCACTCACTGGACAGGCTAAGACTCTTACCCTCCCTGGGACACTGAGGCAGCAGCCAAGGCACATACCTTCTGTGCACAGACACAACAGCCCAGGTCCGAGAGCACAAGGGCCTCCTGAGGATGAATATGGGGCAGTGATAGATTACAACGTGTCCAGCCTCCTGCAACCCCCTAGAGAGGACAGGGGTCAACAGGGTAGGGTTGAGCCAGTAGGGGCCCAGGGCCCTGCTCCCTGCTATCTCTCTGAAGAATGCTTCTCTCCCTCGTGCCCTCCCTCCCTCCTGCCCTCCCCACCCCCACACTGCCCAGGGCTGGCTGGGCTCCAGCCAGCAGCCACAGCATCAATATTTCATCCACGTCAATAAGAGGCAGAAGTAGGGACAGCGGCTGCAGCGGCACTTGCCAGCTCCAGTCCGCAGCTCGAGGGAGTCAGGTCCCATCCTCTCCACCACCATGGACGTCTTCAAAAAGGGTTTCTCTATTGCCAAGGAGGGCGTGGTAGGTGCTGTGGAGAAGACCAAACAGGGGGTGACAGAGGCAGCTGAGAAGACCAAGGAGGGGGTCATGTATGTGGGTGAGTGTGGCAGGGGGGGTAGGGCGGAGCAGGGCTCTGTGATGGAGCTGGGGGGTGCTGGCTCCCTTGCCTGACCTTCTTCCCCAGCCTCTGTGGGTCGGGAAAGGCATTTAGAGGAGGGTTGAGACCCTGATTGTTGAGGTAGGATTCCCACACCCTGGAGCTGTCATACAGTTCCCTGTTCATGCCAGTGTCTGTTTGCCTTTGGGTTCCTGAGGGTGGGGCAGATCTCTAGAACAGACCTCAGACATAGATGGCCATTTGTTCATGTATACACAGAAGCCACACATGCACATGCCTGGGGTCTCCTGAGTTTGGAGACCCCAAGGTCATGAGCTGCATGGGTGGACCATGCCCTCTTCAATGGAAGGTGCTACAGCCAGGCCAAAGCCCCTGGTCCTCACTCAGCCCAGAGAGAAGAGAATGAGTGGGCTGTGCAGATTGGCCCCGGCTCAGTGTCCTACCCACCCCAGCTCCCTCCGAAAATGGGCAGATGTGTCCAAACCAGTGACTCAGCTCTCTTTGCCACGTCCAGCCGCTTCTTCTGAGGTCCAGGCCACACCCAGGCAAGGGCTCTAGGCTCTACCTCAGGCCTGGTCTCTTTTGTCCCCTCATCCTGTCCTGTCTCCTTCCCATCTGTCGCGGTCTTCCAGACACAGCAGGAAATGGCCCTTTGAAGGGACTGCTATCCCCAGACACCATCCTACCCCATGCTGGCCCCCTAGCTTGTCCAGCTGTTTGGTGATATGTTGACCCTGACTGCCCGAACACATCTCCCCCCAACAGGCACCAAGACCAAGGAGAACGTGGTACAGAGCGTGACGTCAGGTAAGGAGGCCCAGAACTAGGGACCCCAGAACTCCTGTATCCTAGTACCCAAGGTCCAAGCCCAGAGTCCTCCTATGTCAACTGGAGCCCTAAGTCATAGGCAGACCCAGACCCTGCATCCCCTGAAGCTAGACCAGAGTATGTCTCCCACTTCCCCTGTCGTGTTGCCCTAGAGTCAGAAAAGAGCAGGGGATGAGGGTCCCAGGTCACCCAAGCCCAGGGGGAGGGGGACGCTCTGCCCAGCCCCGGCAGGCCAGCAGTGGGAAGGGTCAGGGCTGAGTCCGGCCAGCATCCTCCGCAGTGGCAGAGAAGACCAAGGAGCAAGCGAATGCTGTGAGCGAGGCTGTGGTCAGCAGCGTGAACACCGTGGCCGCTAAGACCGTGGAGGAGGCGGAGAACATCGCCATCACCACCGGTGTGGTGCGCAAGGTGAGGCTGGCTCTGATCCTTTTCCTTCGGCCAGGACAGATACCACTGTCCTGCTGGACACCCAGGGAAACAGACTTGGGCGTTGATTGACTTCATAAGCTATACTCACTGTGTATGAGGGTAGGGCTTGACATCCTCATATTCGTTCATTTCTGGAATCCTCGCAACAGCCGTAAAGTGGGGATTAGGGGTTCATTTTATACGCAAGGGAAGTGAGACTCAAATCATGCCCATCCCTTCACTCTTGACATACAGAAGATGTAGTTTACAAGTGAATACAGGACCCTATGTGTGAAAGGCAGCCTCACTGGCAGTGGCTATCAGGCTAAAGCTTCCATCATCTTCAAGGACACCTGCCATCCTTTGTCCAAACCCCCTCCCAGGGCCTGGCCGGTGTCTTCCTATGAAGCAGTGGTAGGAGTGCCCCCTTGTGGTGGACAAGCAGCAGGGCTCTGACTCCACCCTCTGTGCAAGTCTTTGTGTGAGCTTGTGGGGTATATGTGTACATGCATTGTGGGGATAGTGAAAATAGATGTGAATGTGTGTGTGTGATGCAGGTGTGAAGAAGGTGTGCATGAGCATGCGTGGCAGGAAGTGGCAGTGGACTCGCCGCAAGGTGGATGCCAACTGCATAAGATGTCCCAGCACTTGCCACAGAGCAAGCTCTGCTTTACACGTTTTATAATTATTAATCCACTTAATGGGGCCTCAAATCCCACAGACAGGATGTGGAAAGGAAGACCCAGAGAGATGAGGAGTGTGCCATGGCTCCGTGGCTAGGCCATGTAGGCATGGAGTTTCCACAGATACTCAGTTCTTGAGCTATGCTCTAAGAAACTGAATGTCGATTGTGCAGCAATAAGATTCAGCCTGGGAGTTGACCTGCTGTGGCCAGCCCCCACACTTGCAACAGGCTGCTTCAGTGACGGAGCCTGAGGGTCTCATACAGCCAGCTCTGCAGAACCCTGCCTTGAGAAGTAGGTAGGAGAGGGGTCACCATCCAGGCATGAGTTGTGTGTGTGGGGGGTCATCAGGATGGGTTTGGGATAGCACCAAACAATGACTCTCTCTCAGCTCAGCACAGGTGGTGAACCTCTGGGGTACGCAGCTGTGCCCCTCCTAGCTGTGTGACTCTCTCTCAGCTCAGCACAGGTGGTGAACCTCTGGGGTGCGCAGCTGTGCCTCTCCTAGCTGCGTGACTCTCAGCCCAGCACAGGTGGTGAACCTCTGGGGTACGCAGCTGGGGTCACCCATCCAGGCATGAGTTGTGGGGGGGGTCATCAGGATGGGTTTGTGATGTCACCAAACAATGACTCTCTCTCAGCCCAGCACAGTTGGTGAACCTCTGGGGTGCACAGCTGTGCCCCTCCTAGCTGTGTGACTCTCAGCCCAGCACAGGTGGTGAACCTCTGGGGTGCGCAGCTGTGCCCCTCCTAGCTGTGTGACTCTCTCTCAGTCCAGCACAGGTGATGAACCTCTGGGGTACACAGCTGTGCCCCTCCTAGCTGTGTGACTCTCTCTCAGCTCAGCACAGGTGGTGAACCTCTGGGGTACGCAGCTGTGCCCCTCCTAGCTGTGTGACTCTCAACTCAGCACAGGTGGTGAACCTCTGGGGTACGCAGCTGTGCCCCTCCTAGCTGTGTGACTCTCTCTCAGCTCAGCACAGGTGGTGAACCTCTGGGGTGCGCAGCTGTGCCTCTCCTAGCTGCGTGACTCTCAGCCCAGGACAGGTGGTGAACCTCTGGGGTACGCAGCTGGGGTCACCCATCCAGGCATGAGTTGTGGGGGGGGTCATCAGGATGGGTTTGTGATGTCACCAAACAATGACTCTCTCTCAGCCCAGCACAGTTGGTGAACCTCTGGGGTGCACAGCTGTGCCCCTCCTAGCTGTGTGACTCTCAGCCCAGCACAGGTGGTGAACCTCTGGGGTGCGCAGCTGTGCCCCTCCTAGCTGTGTGACTCTCTCTCAGTCCAGCACAGGTGATGAACCTCTGGGGTACACAGCTGTGCCCCTCCTAGCTGTGTGACTCTCTCTCAGCTCAGCACAGGTGGTGAACCTCTGGGGTACGCAGCTGTGCCCCTCCTAGCTGTGTGACTCTCAACTCAGCACAGGTGGTGAACCTCTGGGGTACGCAGCTGTGCCTCTCCTAGCTGTGTGACTCTCTCTCAGCCCAGCACAGGTGGTGAACCTCTGGGGTACGCAGCTGTGCCCCTCCTAGCTGTGTGACTCTCAACTCAACACAGGTGGTGAACCTCTGGGGTACGCAGCTGTGCCTCTCCTAGCTGTGTGACTCTCTCTCAGCTCAGCACAGATGGTGAACCTCTGGGGTGCGCAACTGTGCCCCTCCTAGCTGTGTGACTATCTCTCAGCCCAGCACAGGTGGTGAACCTCTGGGCTGTGGAGCTGTGCCCCTCCTAGCTGTGTGACTCTCTCAGCCCATGGGGGTCCTGGGGAGCCCCCTCCCAAGCCCCCAGAAAGAAAGTTCTATGGCAAATGCCAAGCTGTTCTCTCGCTAATCATGGAATAGGGCTGATGAGCTCTTAGTGCTGTGCTGAGAGAGAGTCATTTTTTGGTGATACCCCACAACCGGTCCTGATGACCTTCCACACACACAACTCATGGTGAACTGCATAAAAATGTAGCATTGGCTGGGCTGGCTGGCCACTCATGCCATGGGTACCAGCTTTAAGGTTGGCCCTTCACCTGGAGAGCCTGACTTACCCCAGTCAACAGTTGTGTCCTTTGTCTTCCACTCCGCTTGGCCCTGAGGTTGCACAGAGGTGGCCAGATCCTCCACTGTAGACACTCAGACAACACTCCAAGTTGATCATCAGTCTGGTTCCAAATACCCTACTGTCATGGCCACTTAGGCAAATGTCCTGATGGGTGGCTAAGCCTAAGCCTAGAGGCCATCCTGAAGGGTGGAAGAGGGGTCCATGCTATCAGAGATCCAAGACAGGCCAGAAGGAAGTAGTATTCTGATGCTTTGAGCTCTGAGGCCTTGTGCTGGGCACCCAGCCCCTGACCCCTGGCTTCAGGTTCCTTGTAAACAATGCCAGTATGCTGCTCCCCATAGGGCTCTGGGACTCATGTGATTCAAGAGCCTCTGCCTACCCCACCTCCACTCCACACCCTCCATACGGTTAGGTTTGTGGGTAGGTGGGGAATATCCATGACTTGGGATTTGGTTTCTAGCTGGGTTTTACCTTCAGAAGTCTTTGCCATCCTGCCCCTCTAGTGCAGTAGGATGATGAAGGGCTGATGCTCCTCTGTGAGAACTGGCAGATGAGGCCCTGGCTACAGGCAGCTGAGGGTAGGCTCAGTATGTCCTCCCATAGCCTTGTGTCCTCTTCACTCCACTTCAGGATGACGTGGAGCAACCTGTGCCCCCGCAGGAGGACCAAGAGGCCAAAGAAAAAGAGGAGGATGAGGAGGTAGGAACTGGGTCCCCGGGGCATACCAAAAGGCTTCCGAGTAGATGCTCCTGTCCTACAAACTTCCTGTTTTCCTCTCTGGGTCCCAGAGACTTCCTGAAGCCTCCCACTGGGACGTGGGCAGAACCTGTCCCGCAGTTAAGTGTGTGATCTCCCCATAAGTGACTCTGTCAGGGTGATCATCGAGACCCATGGGCCTGGAGCTGGGTACAATTGTCTGTCTGTCTGTCTGTCTGTCTGTCTGTCTCCCAGGCTTAGAGTGGAGGTGACTAGAAGGCTGCCAGTCGGCCACAGAGACCCAAGGGACACCCTTCGATCTTGTCCCCACCTGGCATAAGGAGTGCCCTGCGGGCTGCCCACCTTCTCTGCCCCCAAGCCTGGTGCCACAAGCCTGTCTATGCCACAGCCATCACCTGCACGTCCCTCCCTTCCCTTTCATACCCTGGTCCTTCTGATCCCACAGATCAGATGCTGCTGTTAACCTTTTCTGTTTGTTTTTTGTTTGTTTTAATGATTCCAAATAAAACCAGGGCCCCACTCCCAGCCACCTTCTTCTGTGCTGCGCCATCCCTCATGAAGCCCCACCCCTGCCCCCGGGCCTTCCCCACGGAAGAGAAACCAACTCAGCCTTGAAGGGGATCAGGAACACTGTGGGACATACTGGGAGTTCCTCTGTACCTGGGCCCTCAGGAGCACAGCCTCCACTGCACTGGCCTTGACCATTATGGCGGTGACTGTTCCCTCCTCCCTCCTCCCCCAGACAACAGGCCCCTGTCACTGTCCATACTAGTGCATGACCGTGTGGACCCAAGTTTCATGCCTCAGCCCCCTGCTCAGCATGTCTGAGGACCCTGAGGTGAGTAGCTGAGTGAGGGTGTCTGTACAATTTCAGCTTGTGTGCGCTGGGAACAGGGACAACGAACGAACACCCTCCCTGCAGAGGATGGTAACTTTCAGGTGTTGAAGCACACACTCATAGTGAGGACAGCTGTTTGACACTGACACCAACACTGACACTGAGGGATCAACTACAGGTTCCAGAACTGCCTAACCCAGGAGCCTATAGGGCATCGTGAATTAAGGGTAATGACACGAGTATATTTTGGGTTGGGGGGGGGGGTCTAGCTTACGGTAGGATGTTTGCCTAGAAAGCCTGACACCATAGATTCGATCCTCAGTACTGTAAATAAATAAATAAATAAGTAAATAAGTTTTATATGTTCCATAGTCAGCCAAGAGAAGGCGCTAAGGAACAGTGATCTAATAACTTGCCCAAGGGCACACAGCTAAGAAGGAGGTCTTGTTCCAGAGCCACCCAGATGATTTCATGCTCCATTATGGCTATCAGAGACTGCATGGGCTCCAGAGATCCAGTTCAGAGTCTCTACCCACCAAGGTTTCCAAACAACCCAGGCACCACCAGCCTGGCTGGGGTCCGCGTGAGGCTGTTTGTTTGTATCGTCCTTAGACTCTTGTCCCTGTCTGTATCGTCCTTAGACTCTTGTCCCTGTCTGTATCATCCTTAGACTCTTGTCCCTGTCTGTATCGTCCTTAGACTCTTGTTCCTGTCTGTATCGTCCTTAGACTCTTGTTCCTGTCTGTATCGTCCTTAGACTCTTGTTCCTGTCTGTATCGTCCTTAGACTCTTGTTCCTGTCTGTATCGTCCTTAGACTCTTGTTCCTGTCTGTATCGTCCTTAGACTCTTGTTCCCTGGGGACCTCATCCTGGTCTTGATACCCCTTGGGTTCAGAACTTTGAAATGACTTGTCCCAGGCCTCCAGTGTGGTGCCAGTGCTGAAGGCAGAGCTTGAGTCTGCAGGGGCCCCAGATACTGCCCTGTGCACACTGCCTTCCACCCAGCATATGCAGTGAGGGGTGGAGGTCAAGGACGGGCCTGGAAGCCCAGTCTCCCGCCTCCGACCCAGTGTATCCAGGTGGGCTAGCTAGGGACCTAACTATAGGTATCCAGTGCTGAGGAGGAAGAGAGGAACTGACGATTGGTGGAGATGGAGGAAGGGGTAGGAGAGGCTCAAGGCACTCGGGGTACTCCTGCACCCCATCCCTCAAACTTCAGCAAGC
Source organism: Rhizomys pruinosus (assembly GCA_009823505.1). Classification (NCBI taxonomy): domain Eukaryota; kingdom Metazoa; phylum Chordata; class Mammalia; order Rodentia; family Spalacidae; genus Rhizomys; species Rhizomys pruinosus. The sequence goes on from VZQC01002872.1 coordinate 184,863, forward strand.
CTGTGCATACCCAGAAGGTGTGCCCACCTGGGAGCTCTCCAGGCTGAAAGAGAAAGCAGAGGAGCAAGGCTAGCTTAGGCAACTGGGGCACAGGGAGAGGGAACAAAACCAGGCCTTGGGAAGTCTTCATCAGGATCCCAATGATTTCCTCCACTTTGCAGAGGTCTCTGTTGCCCACTATTCCTGTCCTAGACTGGAATGCCAAACTTCAAGGCCAGCCTGTTCCAGGAAGCCCCTCTTCAACCCACAGGCACCTGCAGTGTTCCAGGCCTTTAACCCCCTATTCACACGCTCTGGGAAAAGGAAGGGCAATACTCCTGCCTTAGCACTCTCCTTGTTTGAAAGCCCCCACCCCCCCACACCCCCTGCCTGCTCTTCCAGGGCCCTCTGTAGAGTACTGGCCTGTGAGTGTGGGAAAATCTCAATAAGCTCTCTAGCTTCACTTGTACTCGACTTCCCATGTTCTCCTTCCTCTCTTTTTTTTCTACTTTTTAAATTTTTTTTTTAATTTTATATGTATGAGTGTGTTGCCTCATGTGTGTAGATGCACCTGAGTCACAGAATGCCCTCAGAGGTCAGAAGAGGGCATCAGATTACAGGAACTGGAGTTACAGATAGTTGTTGGCCACCATGTGGGTGCTGGGAATCGAACCTGGGTCCTCTGCAAAAGCAGTCAGTGCTCTTAACCACTAAGCCATCTCTCCAACCCTTATTTTGATGATTTTTATTGTTTTAAATTTTAATTATATATATGGGAGGGGTGTGCACATAAGTGCAAGGCCAAGGAGGCCAGGAACACATTGACCCATTGGAAAACATTGCTTTGTTGTTAATGTTTGCTGCACTTGTGTATCTTGCACTTGGATGGATGTTTTTATAAGAGTCGTCATTGTTGGAAATTCTTTTTTTTTAATTTTTTATTTATTTTTGTATGTTCCTGAATGTACTTTCTGCATGTCAGTTTGTGCACCCATGTCGTGCAATGCCTCAGAGGTCAGAAGAGGGTGTCAGATTCCCCTGGAACTGGAGTTAAAGGCCATCTCTCCAGCCCCCATTGTTGGAAATTTTTAAATAAAACTGATTTAAATAAAAATGTTTTAAATTTGGGGGCTGGAGAGATGGCCTAGTGGTTAAGAGTGCCAACTGCTCTTGCAGAGGACCCGGGTTCGATCCCCAGCACCCCATGGCAGCTGAGAACCGTTTGTAACTCCAGTTCCAGGAGAACTCCAGTTCCGGGGGAATCCGACACCCTCTTCTGACCTCCGAGGCATTGCATGACATGGGTGCACAAACCTACATGCAGACAGTACATTCATACACAGAAACAAACAAACAAACAAATAAATATGTTTTAAATTTAAAAATCATTAATTTTGAGGCCAGATGTGGTATCCAATTATAATTGCCATACTCAGGAGGTAGAGGCTAGAGAGTCATGAGTTCAAGGACAGACTGGGCTACAGTGAAACCCTGTCTTGAAAAAAAAAGAATTAAAATAAGCGACTAACAACTTTAGCGGTCATATGATCCCCTGCTTGCTTCTTCATGGGCACCTCTGCTGTATGGCTTACGATGCTGACAGTCGCCTAGGTTACATTAGGAACCTGAAGGCCACTTTTGCTGAATACACAGACTCAGCGTGGGCCTTTGAAAGTGTGGGTGGGTGGCTAACACGCAGTGGCATCTCTGTGTCCACATTGTACCTGTTGCCTTTGCTGTCTTAACCTTTGGGTCAGGCTTTTGCTGTACAGGTAGACATGTTAGTCATCTAAGGAATGTTCGTCTAGGACTGATAGCAAAGTTTAACTTACCTAATCCCTCTCCTATCTGTTCAGGGTTGAAAACAAGATAAGCATAACTATAATATTTTTTAAGATTCGTACAGGTGCTGTGACCTGCGATTGTGCATGTGCCACCACCAGGCTTCTCCAGGGCTGCACTGCAGGGAAGCTTGGAAGCCTCTAGTCCCTCAACTTTTCCTAACCAAGGTCTTCATTCTTTTCCTCTTGCCTAAGAACAAAACAGCTTGACGTTTCCACTGCATTTCATTCCCAAGCACTAGCCTGGTGTCTTCTCATTGGTTGGCATTCCAAATAAATCTTCTTCCTCACTTTGACAGCTTGTCCTCCATTTATTGGGCCCCTTGATCAACCAGGAGACAGTTGAGTTTGGGAACAAGTACCCTTCAGTCCACTTAATACTCAGAAAAAGCCACTTTAGGGCAATCGTGTTAAGAGTCTTCTCATCAAAGTTGAGCATATTCAGGCTCAGACAGGAAAAGGGACTTGTCCTTTCTAAACCCGAGAGGTCAGAGGCTAACAGGGCAGAGGGACTAGTCTGGGTTCCTGAGGTCCCCATGGCAGGAGCCAAGCCTATTGATACCCATGTAATGGGGGCTTTGCACATCTGCCTTGATGTTCCCTCCTACACCCACCTAATCTCACTGCCCCCTTTCTTCTTCTTGGGCACGCATCTGTGCAGAGTGGATGTGCACTGTTCTAGACTCTCGGAGCCAGGAACTGACCCACTGCTACTGTAAGCCGGAGGGCCTGGGTTGGCACAATAGGCCTGGATAGGCAGAGCTCCCTAGCACTCCAGAATAAGAGACTCCAACAAAGATGCAAAGAGAGAATTAGAACCTTGCAATGCTGGGGACACAGAGGGGGTGAGTAGCAAGCCTTACCCATGTAAAGTGGTGGCTATAGCTGGTCCCTGGCTCCTCTACCAGGACACAGGCTCCCAATACCCCAAATAGACCTGCAAATTGTCCCTGAACCCTAGGAGCACCTGTTGCAGGAAAATAAAGTGAGCATCTCTGAAGCTTTCCTGCTTCCACTGTCTACCCTGATGGGTTTGTGACTTGAAGCAAACTCACCCCCTGCCTGACACATAGGCACAGCTTTCTCCCTTTCACTTGGGGCCACGTCATTTGCACACATGCACACTACTGTGTCACCTCCAGGGTCTTTACCTGACCATCCTCTATCTGTCCCAGTTGCATCTCTGGGGCCATGGGGCACACAGCCCATCTGTAGTGCCAGAGCTGGGTGTGTGGGGATGAGAGTTTGGTTCTGGTTTGCCAGGTTCCCGGGGTTCACAGCCCTGTGCAATGGATGTGAGTCCTGACCCGAGAGTTTGAGTAAAACCCAACTTACCTCTCTGCCTCAGTTTCCATTTATAAACTCATGCTATTTTAGCTCACCACATGATTGACAACATAATAGATTACAGACCATGGTGTGAGCACACACACACACACACACACATACATACACACAGATGCCCAATAAAAACAACTGCTACTATCAGTATCAATTTCAGCTTTGAGCTCCCAACCTGGCATCGGATGCCAGGTGGGCTCCCCAAAGCTGAGAAGGAAGAAGCCAGGCTCACTGGATGGGTGCAGTCACCTGGATCTCTAATCCAGCTCTTCTACATTCCTTAGTTGCTCTTCCCTTTCTAGTTAGGGCCTCTGCCTTCCCAATGCGGGGCCTCCAGGGGCCAGCAGTACCCCTGCCCCCACCCCCATTCCTTCACACCCCCTTTGTTCCTCACACCTCCATACCCAGAAAAGTTCTCATTGCTGACATGCTCCAAGCCCCTCCCTCTTCAGAGTGAGCGGGCCCTGGGCTACTTTAAAATCCAGGCTGGGGCTCAGGTCAGCACTGCAGTGAGCACAGCAGTCAATGGGATTGACCCTCTGCAGTTTTCGTTGACCACTGAGAACTCCAACCATGGCCAGCAAGGGCATAGAGGACCTGAAGCAGGAAATGGAAGGAGCTGCCCAGAAAGCTGGTGAGTAGAGCCTACCTGGGCACCAGCAGGTGCACCTTCCTTGGCACAGCAGCAGGAGCAGCCAGATCTCTGTTGTGTAAAATCCACAGACCTCATCTCCCTAATGGAGGAACCACTGGACTTGTACCAGTGCTTTGGAGATTGCTGGAACCCGTCTGAGGAGGAGCCAGGCAGGGAACTGGTCCTAGGCTGCCCCACCCCTGCCTTGGTGAAGGCCCACTGAGAGACTGAAGCTGCCAGCCGCTGCTGTCAGCATAGGGACCAAGAGATTCCTCCAAACCCAGTGGGCTTTTCTTGAACTCTAGAAAAAAGAGAAAGAAAGAAACCCTTCATTTCAAGACTCAAAATTTCTCCCCAGTTTTTTGTTTTTGTCTTTTTGTGACAGGGTCTTCCTGCAGCCCAAGCTGGCCTGGAACTCACTCTGTAGACCAGGCTGGCCTTGAACTCACAGAGATTCGCCTGCCTCTGCCTCCGGAGGGGACCGGCTTAAAGACGGTTTTTAGCCGTCATGCGGGGTCCTCTGCAAGAGCAGTCAGCGCTCTTAAGCCCTGAGCCATCTCTCTAGCCCCAGAACTCCGTTCTTATTCCACAGCTGAGGAAGGAAGCAAGCCGGGAGGGAGGGGCCCAGAGTTGAAAGTCAGTAAGAACATCCAGCAGCAGGGCAAGGGTTCAAGTCCCTTGCTTGCTGGGTGGCCTGGGGCAAGGAACTTCATGTCTACCACGGGCACGGGGCTAAAGACTCATCTTTTTGTTCTCAGGTGAAATGGACAACTCCATCCCAGAAGGAGGAGATGAAGGTCTGGTTGATGCTCCAGGTGGAGGGTGAGGGGAGAGTGAGCCACACTGCCCACAAGGTCTAACCCTGGCTCAGGGTTAGCTTCTCTTTTGCAGGCCACACTGCCCACAAGGTCTAAACCTGGCTCAGGGTTAGCCTCTCTTTTGCAAGTCACACTGCCCACAAGGTCTAACCCTGGCTCAGGGTTAGCCTCTCTTTTGCAAGTCACACTGCCCACAAGGTCTAACCCTGGCTCAGGGTTAGCCTCTCTTTTGCAAGTCACACTGCCCACAAGGTCTAACCCTGGCTCAGGGTTAGCCTCTCTTTTGCAAGTCACACTGCCCACAAGGTCTAACCCTGGCTCAGGGTTAGCCTCTCTTTTGCAAGTCACACTGCCCACAAGGTCTAACCCTGGCTCAGGGTTAGCCTCTCTTTTGCAGGCCACACTGCCCACAAGGTCTAACCCTGGCTCAGGGTTAGCCTCTCTTTTGCAGGTTCTTCTCTAGGCCCTCCCTAACCTCAGTGCCCACACATGAGCTTCCTGGGGAGGGGACTCTGGGTTCAATTCTGCACTTACCATGGGTTCCCAGGGCACTGTGCTGACCACGTCCCCCTCCCTTCCCCAGGCGTGGACAAGTGCTGCCAGGAACCCGTCAACAAGGCTGCTAACCAGGGATCTGACAATAAGGACACACAACAACTGAACCACCAGAAATGACCGAGAACGAGGACCCCGAGTTTCGTTCAGCTGCTACCTCCTTGATCTGCTTTTAATTAAAATTCATGTTGTCCTAATTTTGCGTACATTTCATGGTTCAACCAAGCAGGGCTCAGCCCTATGGCGCGGGTTCCCATTTTCTTCCATTTAATTAGCCTCCCAGTTCAAAGCTGCTCTTCTGATCCTCAGAGGCGGCTGCGCCTGAGACGATGCGGAGAGTCTGTTCGCTGGTCCTCTAGGGACGCGGGACGCTTCGGGGACGCTGCGGGAGGCTGGAGCCCGGGGTGAGGCACCCGGGAGGGAGGCGACCTGAAGGGCCAGGGCGGCGCTTCCGGCCACACCCTGGGGTGACTCACCAGGCGGGGCCACCGGGTGTTTTGAGGTGACGGCCGCGGCCGCCAGGCGGAGCCTCATCCCCAAAAGACGCTGCGCTGGGCCCGCGCAGTGCGGGTGTCCTTAAGAGTGCAGCCACCCTCAGCCAAGTGTGGCGACCTCCTCCTTGACTGCTGCTGCACTAAACAAAGCAGGGTATTTTCATCCAACCAGTCCCAGATGAAGCAGGGATCCAGCCGAGCCAGCTCCCTCCCAGCACGTGTCCACGCGCGCCCTCCCTCTTGGGTGCGCCTTGCTGCCAGTGACTCACAGCTGCCCCAGGATGGGGCCCCGCCCTGGCGCCCCCTTCATCCGAAGCCACACCCCGGCGGGCCCTGTCAGTCCCCTTTACCCTCTCTTCGCCTTAGCACTGTTTTTGCGGTCACGCCCTATCTTCTCCCGCCTGGCACATACAGAGGATTACCATTTTCAGTTAAAAAATAGAGACCACACGGTCCTTCCCAGTTATGGGGAGATGAAGAAAAAAATCAGCCAGCCTCCTTTGCAAGCTGGCCCAAGGCCGCCCTTGACGGTCTTCCTTGGCCTGCCCGCAGGAGGCAATAACTAGGCAAAGCAGAGAGACGTTTTTCCACCCTCATCCCTGGGCTGTGCCGGGTGACTGGCTATCCCTCTCCAAGAAGGCAAAATGAACCAATACTGTTAACCTCAGCTTAAGAGGAAAGGCCTTTAAATGACACTTGAGGCAGTCTGGGGACCTTCTCACATCTTCAGGGGACCTCGTTTACAGAAACCTGTGCTAAACCTGTGCTGGGTTAGAAGACAGCCTGGTACAGCACCCAGAGGCTAATGGGGCAGGATCTTCTTCTGTGTCCCAGGGATTTTCTATTGCTCATCCTACCCGGCGTGACTCAGGGATAAATCCCAGGAGGCTCACACGGGCTGTTGATTGTTGGCTCTGCTTGCAAGTTGCTCCTTAAGCATGGATGTGGCGACTAGCTCTTGCCTAGAAGTCGGGTGGGGTCTGTTAGCTCAGGGGGCTTCCAGGAAAGGTTTTTGGTAATCTTACAAGGAAGGAAGAAAGGGAGAGAGGGACAGTGGGAAGGAGGGAGAAAAAGAAACTGTCCCATTTGACAAGAGGGCCAAGAAGACACAATGGAGGAAAGACAGCATCTTCAGCAAGTGGTGTTGGCAAAACTGGATCACCACCTGTAGAAGAATGAAATTAAACTCCTACCTCTCGCCCTGTACAAAAGTCAACTCCAGATGGATCAAAGACCTCAACGTGAAACCCCAAACTCTGAAGGTAGGTAAATCAAAGAAAAAGTTGCAGCAGAACTACAAGACATAGGCATAGAAAGACTTCTAATCAGCAGCAGCTGCGCAAGAATTAGTCGACAATTGAACAAATGGGACCTCATTAAACTCAAAAGCTTCTGTACATCAAAGAAAAATCAAGGAAGAGAAGAGAAGTCCCACAGAGTAGGAGGAAACCTTCACCGAGAAACATCTGACAAAGCATTGATTTCCAGAAAATATAAACTACTCAAAAAAACAGAAGAAAGAAAAAAAATGACCCACTAATAGATGAAGCAAGAGTCTGAACAGAGATTTCACAGTGGGGAATTAGAGATGGTGAGAAACACCTTAAGAAGTGTTTCAACATCACTAATCATAAGGAAATGCAAATCAAAACCATTTTAAATATCATTCTCCAAAAGACTGGCTAGATCAAGAAAATAAATGATACCAAGTGCTGGAGGTTGTGGGGAAAGGGGAACACTATCCACTGCTGGTGGAATGTAAACTCATGCAGCACTATGGAAAGCAGTGTGGAGAGAACCCTTGGAAGACTGGGAATGAACTTGCCACCTGACCCAGCCATACCACTCATAGGCATGTACCCTCAAGACTTCACCCCACCGCAGAGATAACATGCCGCATGTTTATTTCAGCTCTTTCACATAGCAAGGAGCTGGAACCAGCGCAAATGCCCTCAACTACGAGTGGATAGAGAAAATGTGGTACATGTACACAATGGAGTTCTGTGAGCAGTAAACGCGACGTCAGTCGGGCGTGGTGGCACACGTCTTTTATCCTAGCACTCAGGAGGCAGAGGCAGGGATCTTTGTGAGTTCAAGGCCAGCTGGTCTACAGAGCGAGTTCTCAGGACAGCTGGGGCTACCGGGAGACCCTGTCTCAAAAGACCAAAAGAAAAAAGACGACATATGAGCTTTGCAGGAAAATGACTGGAGCTAGAAAACATCATGCTGAGTGAAGTAACACAGTCTCCAGAAAAACAAACAATGAATGGTATCCTCATCTGTGGATGCTAGTGCCAATTACTATTTTAAGTATTTCTTGTGCATGGCCCCTTGAGCTTTTGTCCAAAGCAGTTGGAGTGATGCATATTAGAAAACAACACACAACAACACAACAACAGAAAGGACTCATCAAAGAACTGACTGAAAACAGTGAACTTCTGCTCAAATCAGTCAACTTCCACATGGAGATATTGAGAAGACTGAGAAGCGATGAAAAGCATGTTTGGCAGATGCATGAAGCTCTGGTGGGGCGGGAGGATGGGGGGACACGGGTATCAGATTTGATAAAATGAAAATATAAAACATAAATTTTAGCTCGGGGGTGGCGCCGACTCTGTATCTAGCACTCGGGAGGCAGAGCAGGGGATCTTTGTGAGTTTCAAAGCAGCTGGTCGACAGGAAGGCTGGGGCTACAGGAGACCCTTCTCGAAAAAGACCAAAAGATAAGTAAAATAAATAAATAAATTTTAAAAATGCTAATAAACATAAAAAGAACAACAACAACAAAAAACTGTCCCTCCTCTTTTATAGTCTGTGATGGGCATTTGCAGCAATAGGCAGAAGAAAGGAAAAGCCACCTTGTTGGTAGGGCAGAGTAGAAATGAAGACAGAGTGCCCTCCGGAGTCCTTTATTAAATAAGCCTGATTTGAGCCAATCCTGCTGCAGCCAGGGCTCTGGGCGAGGAACCCTTTCTGAACTAGGCTTTCTGTTCCTATGAAAGCTACCATCCCTATGCTGCCTGCACTCCTTGCTGGTGCCCCTCTCAGGTATCCCCTGCCCCTGCTTCAACCCCAAGCCTTTGTTTCTCTTCAGCTCCCTTTCCCTCAGGACTGGCCTGCTGTTTTTCAAGGGTCACTTCCCAACTTGGCTTTTTGTGTCTCCACAAACCACCCGTGGCTAGCTGCATCTGGCTCTTCTGTTCTTCCTGTTTCAGTTTCACAGAGTTACCGACAGACACAGACATGCAAACATAAACACACACACACACACACACACACACAACACACAGACAGACAAACACAAACACACCAAGAGACAGAGACAGAGAGAAACAGACACACACAGGCGCTGGGACTAAAGGGAAATCCTGTCTCAAAAAGCTCTCCCCCCCAAAAAAGATTTTTCTTAGCAAATTTCAAATCAACCACATTATTACCTCTAGTCTCATTGCTGTATATTGGACCTTTTTTTTTGGTCGTTTCAGACACAGGGTCCGCCCTTGTAGCCTCAGTCTGGCCTGAAACTCACTCTGTAGACCAGGCTGGCTTTTGAGCTCACAAGATCCACTGCTCTTTCCTCCCAAGTGTGGGATTAAAGGCGGTGTAGCATCACACCGGCAATGTTGTCTTATGGGGACGGCTGAGACATCTAACTGTGGATTGAGACTACTCTGGGGTTCGCTTTAGTGTATAGACTGCCTTGCTGGGTTTACCCAGTTTGTATCATGGAGACCAGTAAGGAGGATAAGGGGTCGGGGATCTTACTGGAACTCATTAGATGACCATGGGAAAGAGAAAGACCACAGTGTGGTGCACAAGGGGCAGAACGATGGTGTTTGGGCTTGCAAGGAGGAGACTCAAACTGCCAGTTTTCCTAATAAAGAAAAAAAAAATCATAAGCTGAAATGCTAAAACCTTGATATATGTGGCATGCATATATGCATATTTTGGTAGTGAGCATATTAGGAAGGAATCATCAACAATAACAATAAGAACAAGAAAAAGACTGGGTCAAAGAACTGACTGAAATGGTAAACTGCTCGAAACAGTAAACTTCTGGGACTGGAGAGATGGCTCAGTGGTTAAGAGCTCTGACTACTCTTGCAGAGGATCCAGGTTTGATTCCCAGCACCCACATGGCAGCTAAGTACTGTCTTAGGCCAGGCGGCGGTGGTACACACCTTTAATCGCTAGCACTTGGGAGGAACAGAGGGCAGACGAAGTAATTGTCTGAATTTCAAGGCCAGCCTGGTCTATAATAGCAAGGTCCAGGCAGGTGGGACTAGAAGGGAGACCCTGTCTCAAAAAAAAAGAAACAGTTAAACTTCTGCATCGAGAATTTTGAGAGAGAACTGCGGAAAAAAGATGAAAAACTATGTTTGGCAGAATGCATGAGCTTCGGTGGGGTTGGGGGGGCGGGGAAGGGCACAGTCTAGATTGGATTTGAAATTTTGTATGTACTCGCAAAGAGCTTCAATAAAAATTGGCTTTGAGGGGGCTGGAGAGATGGCCTAGTGGTTAAAAGCACCAACTACTCTTGCAGAGGACCCGGGTTCGATCCCCAGCACCCACATGGTGGCTGAGAACTGTCTTTAACTCCAGTTCTAGGGGAATCCGAACACCTCTTCTGACCTCTTTGGCACTGCACGACACGGGTGCACAGACCTACATGCAGACAGTACATTCATACACATTACAGAAATAAATAAAAAAACAATTTTTTAAAATTGGCTTTGAAAAAAAATTAAATGGTGTGTGTCTGTGTGAGTATTTGTGCACGCTCCTGTAAAGAACACTGGATCTCCTGGAACTGCAGGCAATCATGAGTTGCCTGATGTGGGTCCCTACAAGAGCAGCAAGTGCTTTTTTTCTTTTTTGAGACAGGTTCCCCAGCCCCAGCTGGCCTGGAACTCACTCTGTAGGCCAGGCTGGCCTTGAACTCACAGAGATCCGCCTGCCTCTGCCTCTGCCTCCCAAGTGCTAGGATTAAAGGCGTGCACCACCACGCCCAGCTATTTATTTTTTATGCGTATGAGTGTACGTGCTGTCTGCATGTGGGATTGTGCACCCATGTTGTCAATGCACGAGGTCAAAAGGGTGTTGGATTCCCTTGGTAACTGGAGCTAAATGTTTTTAGCCACCATGTAGTGCCTGGCGAATCAGTAACTGGGTTCGTATGCACACGAGCAGAATCTCCTAATGTGTCACATCTAACTTCTGCAGCCCCAATCCGCATCCCATGGACTTTGTAATATTTAATTTCGTGTAATCATTTCGTGGTCATATCCTGTATGAGTGTATATTGCACTGTTTTAGGTGCCACATTGGAGGGACATTTAAGGATTCGCTTTGGAACTGGAGCATTATAGGTGCTGTGAGTAGCTCTAGCACATCGTTTTAGCTACGCATGGGAACTCAGGTCCTTCGCGAACGCAGACCAGCAAGTAGTCAGCCCACTCTACTAATATTGACACAAAAATGCCAAAGAGTCATGTAGATGATCTGACAAGTTGTGCAGTAGGATGTGCTAGGTAGACACATCACCTGTCAGTAGTTTCGTTTTTTAAGAGACGGAATAATCTCTTAGCAGAAGTATGACTGATGGCCTGAAGCTCGAGGTAGCAAGTGTGTCAGGCCAAGTTAGCCCGCTGAGTCTAGTCCTGACTGTGGGCCTTTTGTCTTTCTGCCTCTCTTGAGCTACACACTATAATCTCATAGACGAATAGAGAGATGTAGAGCATTTAGAACCAAGCCAGGGTTCAGGCAGGATAAGCTGGTGTAATATCTTGGTGGCCTCAAAATCAACCGAAAACAGCTAACACTCCACTAGTCCTCCCCTGGCTGCCCGCCTGGTCTGAATCGCTGGACTTCCTATGGCTCTTGAACTCAATAGGGGGTCAATCAGGGGACGAGTAAGAAAGGGAGAGAGAGAGATAGGTTGTAGCCATTTCCCAAAGGCTCTCTTCTTATTTGCTGTGGTGTGAAAAAGAGAAATAAAGAATTATTACAACAAATAGAAGAAGACATGAGATAACTAGTAACAATAATAGAAAAATCTGCTCTAGCATCACAGCAACTAGAGAGAAACAAAGACAAATAGCAATTGAGTGCAGCTATCCAGGGAGACAGCAGTTGTCAGGATCCCTGACCATTGCTGTTCTGTCATCTCTTAATGGTCCCTTAAGTCACACTCCTGTGAACAGTCTCTTCTTGGGCATGCATCTGAATGTGCCCTCTGGCTTCTAATATCCATGGATGTGTGCTGGCTGACATCCTTTGGGGACCCACAAGCCAAATCTCTAGGAGTCTGGCTGAGCCAGGTTCCTCTGTGGCTGGCATGTGCAGGATCTGTGAGCACTGTATTTACTGAGAGCTCAGATCCATGAAGTGTGAGGAGACAGGCAGGATGGACTACATGTTTGTGACAGCAACATCTCAAAGTCAGATATGGGACAACCTATATGTTAGCGACCTGAAAATCACATTTAAGAAGAGAATTGAGAAGAGAATTAAGAGAGTATTTGCTAAATTGGCAAATTGCTATTTGAAAAATCAGCTCCCCTTGACTTGATGATTCAGCCCACAGGTCCTTTGCCAAACTGACTTGTTGAACACATTCTCCTTGGAGAATCAGTTTGCTCCTGTCAAAGCCAGATTCTCCTAGCCTAAAAGCAGGCTGGACTTGACTTCCTGGCTCAAGAACTGCTGGTCTAAGTGGCTGCGTTCAAGGGTTGTTCCACTGGGGCCTCTTCTAAGATGGGGTAGTGGAGGGCGGACTCCACATCCAGGCAGATAAAGCTGCCAGGCCATGCAGATCAGAATCCACCCTTGGTTAGGAGACTCTTTGGCTAGAAAGGGGTCCAGTC
>VZQC01002875.1:4248-142794 GCA_009823505.1 Rhizomys pruinosus
GAGATCTCAAATCTCAAGAGTCACACAAGCGTGCCTTTAATACCGGCTGGGAGGATAACTCCGCCCCCACAGCCACTAGATCTAATCAAGCCAAAGACCACACCTTTAATCCCAGCTGGGGGGATAACTCCAACCTCACAGCCACAAAGGCCAATCAAACCAAAGACAGCAGGACCAAACGATCAGCAATCAGCTCGCCAAGGCACCCAGTTCCTACCTGTCTTCCCCTCTTCCTGCCGCTGGGCTCAAGAGATCTCCATATTATGAAATTTTTAATACAAATTTTATTGTAGACATATATTTTTCCAAGTTAGAAATATGTGCAATTGCTAGATCATATATTAAGTTTATAGTACATTTTAGTTCTGTGATGTTAGTAATATTTCTACTTTTTAGAATATTTATTTTCATTATTTATAATTATGTGCATGCTTGTGTCTATGTGTGTGAGTGTGTGTGTACAAACATGCACAAAATTGCTGTGTGCAATTGAGTGTTAGTGCCCCATAGACCAGAAGAATATGATGGTTCCCCTGGAGGTAGAGTCATATGCAGTTGTGAGCACCTGATGTGGGCACTTAGAACCAAAGTCGAGTCCTCTCTAAGAGCAGCTCCTAACCATTGAGCATTTCTCCAGCTCCTACCTCCATTTTATTGTAGATTATAGTAACTGAAGTTTCCCTTCTTTTTAATATATAAGTCTAACTACACAATGTTGTACATTTTGTTCAGACATGTTTGGTTTCAGATATTCTCTGTTGTTTCTTTGTTCTATAAGCCATTAGCATTCTCTAATAACTTTAAGTGATTTATTTTTATTGTTTTGTATGTGCGCATATGTCTGCACATGGGTGTATGCATGCAAGCCCAAGTTCTTTGTGAAGGTCAGAAAAAGCATCAGAGCCTGTGGAGCTGGAATTACAGGTAGCTGTGAGCCAATCAATGTGGGTACTGGAATCAAACTCCTGTCCTTTGCAAGATCAGCAAGCTTCATTAACCTTGGAACCGTTTCTCCATGCCTGTTTATAGTTTAATATAAATTAAAGGAGGGGTAGTACTATAGCCTCAAATAGGTCAGCCTTTCATTGCTGACCTATTTTCTTGATTTGTTACTGCCCATGTTTGCTTCAATTACTTGATATGCTCTTATTAGGATCATCTATGTTTGTTTTTGTTAAATCTTCCCATTGATTGAAATTTGAATCACTAGAAATCATCTCTTTTATTTCTACGAATACTTTTGCTTGGAGCCTTTTTTTTTATTATTTACTAGAAATACTCTGAGAAAAATCCCGCAGACTTCTTTGTAAAATAAATTTGTTGTCTACAGTTCTTTCTAGAAATGTATTTTCTTATAGTTCTGATTCAGATGTCTAACATCCAGGACCGGGCTATTTGGGTTTCTTTTAGGAATGCTCCCCTGTGCTCCTACTTATTTTAATTATTGAAACATATTCATTATTAATTTATTTAGTGTGTCTGCCTTTGTTATACTGTTCATGTTGATGTCAGAGGACAGATTTCAGCAATCAGTTCTCTTCTTTCACCATGGGGTGACAGGGATTGTGGTCACATTGTCAGGCTTGACACCAAGCACATTTACCTGTTAAGCCATCTTGCTATCCTTGGTTTTTATGTGGCCACTTCCTTACTTTATCCTGACATGAAAATGAAATAATAAAATAAAAGAAAAGAAACAGTAAATACCTTGGCACAAGCCTCCTTCTTCTCATGTGCAGTTCTAGGTTTACTTTAAACTTGGTACAAAGACATCATTAAGATTTGATTACAGTCTAAGCAAATGGACCTCATTTTAAATACATTATTTCCTTAAAGGCATTATGTCCACATATATTCACATACTGAACCACTGAGGTTAGAGCTTAAACACAGGAGTTTTGAAAGGAAACAGTTCATGTGTTAGCAAGTCTACTATTTCTGATGTTAGTAAAGGTCTTCAAGTATTTAGATGTCTCATTAAATAATACATGTATACAAGATGATTGTGGTGGTGTATATTGGTCCTATCCATAGGAAAAATAGGCAGGCCAGTCTCTATCAGGTCGAGGCCAGCCTGGTCTGCTTAAGTGAGTTCCAGCATGATGGGGCTATAGGGAGACTCTGTCTCAAAAAGAGAAAACAACAACAAAACAAGTTGTTTTCCATTCTTGTATATTTAGCTTTGAATCTAAGTATCTGTATACAAAATAGTTAATCATGCATTCTTTCAAAGTCTTGTCATTTATTGGATAATTCATATTTAATGACATTGTCAATAATGTTAGAATATTTGTAGTTAGTGGTACAAATTTATACCTGATATACATTTTATCTCTAAATTACTTATATTAATCTCTTTTTTTCATTCTTCCTTTTAGCATAACATGAATATGATTCATGCAGATTTTATAACTTTTACTGATTTTTACTGAGTACATTTATTTAATTTTTCAAATTTTTTATGTGTACGAGTGTATTTCCTGTATATGCAGAAGTGCTCTCATGCTGTGCAATTCCTGCAGAGGTCAGAAGAAGGCTTGAATCCCCTGGAACTGTAGTTATGGATGGTTGCTAGCTACCATGCGGGTGCCTTAAAATTGAATCCAGTTCCTCTGTAAGAGCCCTCAGGACTCTTAACTGCTGAGCTCTCTCTCAAGTCCCTGAGTACATTATTTTAAAAGTGGATTTATGGTTGAACTTATATACCTTAAAATGTAGGAATACTATTTTTGTTTATACTATTAATTGCCAGTGATCTAAGAAAATATATTTGTAGTATTGATTTCATTTCTGCATTGCTATAATACATGCTTTGTTTTAGTGTTTGAAAGTCTGCATATAACAATACAATTTATGCAGTAATTTCTTTACTACAATGCAAATTTTCATCATACTTTTCTCCTTTATGTTATGATCTTTAAAAATACATTACGTGTCTAGGGACTGAATTTCATGTTACACATATTTTATACATATTATCATATTGAGTGCTTACATTTGAATTCTGATAAATAAAAAGAGAAAACATATTGAAGTATTATAATCCAAAGGTTGGATTTATCAATGCTGTATTTTAAGCTTGTTCCAATTATGTTTATAGTATTGTATGGGTTCTACGGCCACATTTGAATTACCGTATGCGATCTCCATGTGCCTTTCTATTATTCCATGAGGTTTCCATGAACATTGTCACTGAGTAGTAGGATATCTGTTCACATTTAAATGTTTGCATAGGATATAAATGCGTATCTCCATTGTTTTATAGAGTCTCCATGTACTTTTATGTTACTGCTTGGCGTTTCCATGAATATTTGAGTTACTGTGTGGGGTTTCCTTGCACATTTTCACTGTTTGTGGCATGGGATCTCTGTGTACATTTTCATTACTACGTGGGGACTCCATATTTGCTCTGTCTTTTGGGGTCTCTAGGTGTAATTTTACTATTTTAGGGGGACTCCTATGCACACTTATATTTTGGATGGGGTTTCCATAGACATTTTAGTTGTTGTATGGTGTCTCTATGAACACTTCAATTATTGCATGGGTTCTCCATAAACATTTGCATTATTCTGTGGGGTCTCCATGCAAACTTCTACTACTGTATTAGGCCACTATGCGCATTTCCCGAGAAATGACAATCAACTGGTTGCATAAAACAGTGACTTCAAAATAACAACTACATGTATGTTCACAGAATTAAAAGAGGATATGAATAAAAACCAGAATTAAGACTATGAAAACACAATCTAGAATGGAATAACCAAAGCAATTCGAAATATGAAACTGGAATTCAATAAAGAGAATCTCTGAAGAAAATCCAATTTGATATAAAACTTAGAATTAGGGGCTGGAGAGATGGCCAAGCGGTTAAAAGCGCCGACCGCTCTTGCAGAAGACCCGAGTTCGAACCCCAGCACCCACATGGCGGCTGAGAACCGTCTGTAACTCCAATTCCAGGAGAACTCCAGTTCCAGGGGAATCCGACACCCTCTTCTGACCTCCGCAACATTGCACAACACGGGTGCACAGACCTACATGCAGACAGTACATTCATACACATAAAAAATAAATAAAATTAAAAAAAGAAAGTCTTTAAAAAGAAACTTAGAATTAAAAACTCAGGAACTGAAACAAAAAGCTTAGAAGAAAGAAGTGTAAAATGAAGTGGAAGAAATGGAACAGAGAATATCTGATCTTGAAGAGAAGCATGTGGAAATGGATCACTCAGCCAAAGAACATGTCAAATTGAAAATAAGGCAGGATTAAGACCTCTGAGAAACCATATGAAGACCAAACCTACTAATCACAGGCATAGAAGAAGGAGGAAAAAAAAAAAACAGGGCAAATTCACAGAAAATATTTCCAATAAAAACATAGAAGAAATTTTCCTAACCCAGGGTGGTCCTTATCAAAGTTCAAGAGGCATACAGAACACCAAGTAGACAGGAACAACAACAAAAAAATCTCACATCATGTAATAGTAAAAAAAAACCCTAGAGATACTAAACAAAGAAAAGATATTGAATGCTGAGAGAAAGATCAAGTCATAAAAGGGCAGTCACAATAGAATACCAAATGACATTTCAGATGAGTCTGTTGAAGCCAGAATGGTATGGAGCAATATCTTCCAAGTTTGAAAGAACACAAATTTGAGCAAAGATTCCTATATCCAGTAAAACCTCGTGTTGTAATTGGAGAATGAACCCCTTTCCCATTTTAAAAGCAGATTTAACAAATTTATTCCCCAAACAAACTCTACCAAGAATATTCAATGGAATAATTAGTTCAGAAGATAAACACTCTCATGAGGGCCCACAGCATAAATTACTCCAGAATAGTAAACCAAAAATTATCTAAGACAAGAGCATTACAACATAAACATAACAGAAATTACTAAACACTGGCCAACAATAAACCTCAATATTAATGATGTAAAGTCCACGCCAAAAAGACACAGACTAATCATTAGATTAGAAAACAGGTTTCATCCATTTTCTGACTCCAAGAACCTTACCTCACCAATAATGATAGATATCACCTTAGGGTAAATGGATGGGAACAATATTTCAATGACATTGAACAAAGAAAAATGCATGACTATTCTAATATCTGAAAAAAGTAGCGAAACTAAAACTAGTCAGAAGAGACAGGGAAGGCCATTTCATAATCATTAAAGGAAGTATCCAACAAGATGAAATTACAACCTTAAACATATATGCACCTCACACAGGTGGATC
Organism: Rhizomys pruinosus; assembly: GCA_009823505.1. Taxonomy (NCBI): domain Eukaryota; kingdom Metazoa; phylum Chordata; class Mammalia; order Rodentia; family Spalacidae; genus Rhizomys; species Rhizomys pruinosus. The sequence continues at coordinate 9,486 of VZQC01002875.1, forward strand.
CCATTTCATTAAAAAAATAACCTTTATTGACACTTAAGGTTTCTCACACTGACTCCCAAGATAGGGATAGTGGGTGACTTCAATATCCACTGTCAATATACAACCAATCATAAACAAAACAGAGAAACTATGGAGTTCAAATATATCATAAAATAATTGAACTTTTCAGACATATACAGAACATTCTATCCAAATAAGAAAGAATACTCTTTTTCTTTTCTCAGTAGCCCATGGAAATTTCTCCAAAATTGAGCACCTACTAGGACACAAAGCAAGCCAACACAGATTTACAAAACTGATATGTTGTCTTTACCCTATCTGATCACAAAAGAATATACCTAGATATATCAACAACAATAAAAATGGGAAAAGTTCAAAAATTCATGGAAAAAACAGAATACTACCAAACAAATATTGCATCACAGGAAAAATCAACACAAAATAAGAAATTTCTTAGAATTGAATGAAAATGGAAAGATAATATTCCAAAGACTTTGGCAGTCTAAGAGAAAAATGATGGCAGTCTAAGAGAAAAAATATGGCATTAAATTACTCACCACAAAATTAGAAACATCTGATATGAATGAATAAATGGTGTACCCAAGAACAAATAATACCTAAAAAGAGTAAAATATAAGAGATATATAAAACTAAGGCTAAAATCAATTTCAAACAAATGAAAGTCAATGGTACGAAAAATTAGTCCTTTGAAAAAAGTAACAAAATCAACAAACCTCTACCAAATTAAGCCAAAGAAAGAGAGATCCAAATAAACAAACTCAGGGAGGAAAAGGAAAACATTAAAACAGATTAGGGTGAAAATTCTGAATACCATAACATACTTAATCTATATTCCATTAAAAGAGAAAAATCTAACTTAATGGATAATTTGTTAGGTTGTATGGCCTACGAAAATTAAATCAAAGTGACATAATTAATCTAAATAGAGCCATAATAACTAATGAAATTGAGTAGTTAAAAATCTCCCCCCACAGAGCATTCTATCAAACTTTCAAAACTAATATGATTACTCCTTAAATTACTCCACAAAATAGAAAATGAAGAAACACTCCTAAATTCCTTTAATGGAGCCATGATTACTGTAATACCAGAACTACAATGTCACAACAACTTAGTAAATAAAGAAGTAGTACTAAAGACCTATCACTCTGGTGAACATAGATGAAAACATTTTCAATAAATTATTACCAAACCACTGCAAGAACACATAAAAAAGATCTTATACCATGACAAATTGTCTTTATCCCAAAGACTCAGGGATGATTCAACATATACAAATCAATAAATTCAATCCACCATATAAACAGGCTTAGGGACAGAAAACAAATGACAATGCCATTAGATGCAGAAGAAGCTTTTGACAAATTATAACATGAATTCATGATAAAAGACATAGAGAACCTAGTCATACAGGGGATATATCTGAATACAGTAAAAGTAATATACCATAAGTCCACACCCAACATCATACTAAATGGATAGAAACTGAAAACATTCGCATTAAAATCAAGAACAAAGAAAGGATGTTCACTCTCCTCAAAATCCATAAAATAACTTGGAATAAATTTAAACAAGGATGTGAAATGTCTGTATAATAAAAAACCCCGAGACATTGACAAAGATATCAGAATATGAAAATCCCTCCCATGCTAATGGATCAGAAGGATTAATATTCTGAAAATAGCCATACTACTAAAATGAAACGCCAAACTCGTTGGAATGCCCATTAATACTCTCAACATTATTCATCACAGAAATTGAAAAAAATAATCTCAAATTTTGTGTGGAAACACAAAAAACAGGATAGCCAATATAATGCTGAATAATAAAAGAAATGCTGTAGGCCTTGCCATAGCTGATCTTAAATTATATTACAGTAGTATAGTAATAAATACAGCCTTCTACTTAGACAAAAACAGATAAATTGATCACTGGAATAAAGGAACCTGATTTAAATGCATCCATTACACCCACCTGATTTTTGACAAAGGTGTGAGAAATAAACACAGGAGAAAAGACAGCTTTTTCAACAAATATCACTGGTTAAACTGTATAAGGGCATGTTGAAGATGAAAACTAGATCCCTGCCCCCAATAAATGCATAAAATCAAATGCCCCCAAACAAAAGAAACAAGAAACTCAAACCAAGACCTTATATCTTGATTCTGACAGAAGGGAAAGTAGAGGGTCTTTGGATTTTATAGGCACAACAAAAGAATGGGAAAAAACAAAAACAACTGAAACAGTGAAGTTCTCCTCAAAACAATAAGCTTCTGCTTTGAAAAAAAAAAACAACTCTGGAAAGACTCAGAAAAAGATGCAAGACATGTATGGCAGAGTGCATGAACTCAGGTGAGGTGGGGGACATCGAAGTGACTCTAAATTGGATTGAGAAATGATATATGATGTAAGAAAAAGTTTAATAACAATAAAATATATTTTAAAATTTAACTAATAAATAGTCATGGGTGTGTCAGGGGGTACTTCCTAGTAGGGGTGGTAGAATGCAATAGTATGAAGGCAAAAGGGCAACATTAGACTAGGAAGGTTTAAACAGGGCAGATAATGGGAGGACAAGGCAGAACAGGGAGTATAGTGATGGATAAGTAACACTAAGGCAATTAGAAAAAGCCTACTATTATAGAATCTTCTCAAAGTATATAGATATGCATCATGAAAATAGACTAAGAGAGCTATCCCTAACAGGGCAACATTGCTCTGATAGCTGTTAGACTAATAGAAAAATAAAAACAAAAACCTCAATGCCAGTAATGCACACCCTCTGTAGAAGTTATTGGCCAGGTTTCCCATGGACCCTGAAACAATCCTGGTCATTGCATCTGTTCTTGATTACCCACCAGAACTTGATGCAACACTCTATTGCCGAAGACTCTGGAAAGAAGAAGAACTCAAGCTGGTGCTGAATTTGAAGTCTGATCTCTACTGGACAACGTTCATAGTACTGGAAGTTGGTGAATCCTAGGAACTACAACAACAACTTGCAAGGCAAGATCTGCCCATCAGTGCAACAGTGGCACAAATGTTATGGGAACAATCAACCAGTCTTTAGTGGATGTAAGTTCTGTTTCATAGGATGAATCCCATATCTTATATTGATATAAGGCTTAGGAACCTGAGGCTAGAGAGATCACAGGACATAGAGGAGAACCTAATAATAGTTTTCTACCTAACAGTTATCAGAGAAAATTACAGGAGCAAATGTTATTCAATATGTTAGAATATAGTTTGAATATCTCAAAACTTAGAGTAAAATTGTGCATAATCAAAAAATTGAAAATAATCAATATTTGAATATTGCAAATATTTAAAAATTTTATTTAATATTATTAAACCTCTAATATTTTTATTTTCAATTTAAAGCTCTATTATAATATAACTAATATAATATAATATATATTGATAAATATATATATATATATTATTTATTATTATTTTTTTGTGTATGTGTGTCTGTGTCATGCGGTGCCCACGGATGTCAGGGGTTGGTATCAGATCCCCTGGAACTGGTGTTAAACACGATTGTTAGCTGCCATGTAGGTGCTAGGAATTCAGCTTTGATCCTCTGCAAGAGTAGCTGATGCTCTTGGCCTTCTGAGCCTTCACACTAACCCCCTAAAAATTATTTAAGTGACAGAAGATATTTATTTACCTATTCAAGAATCTCAAGAAAGCAAAAGCAAGATAAATTTCAAGGCAATTTAAACAGCAATATAACAAATAAATCAAAACACATACTGAAAGGAAAATACCATTAGTTTTTAAAACTAAAATAAAATAGAAAAATATTTACCTCATCCATAAAAAAGACACCCATCAAAACAATAGTCTATTGAACAAAAACATGTGTGAATTCTACATGAATAATCATCTAAAATGTTGTTTAATGTACACTGTCACTACTATTGAATGTTAATACTATTGTTAAATTATTGTAGCGTATGGAAAGAATAGTTGAAGACATTTTTAACCAGTTTTTAAAGATTTATTTTGTTTGTGTATATATCTTGTGTGTGGGGGTTTTTGTCTTAGTTTTCTATTGGGGTGATAAAACAGTTGACAAAAACCAACTTATAGAGGAAAGGGTTTGTTTGACTTACAGTTCACAGTCCATCACTGATAGAAGCCAGGGCAGGGATTTAAGAAGTTCAAGAACCTGAAGGCAAGAGCTGATTCATATAATGAGGAAGACTTGTTAGTAGCTTGCTATTCTGGACTATGTTCAATCTACTTTCTTACAGAATTTAGTACCACCTGCCCAGGGGTGGCACCAGCATAGTAGGCTGGGGCTCATTTCACTCAACAGTCAAGATAATGAATATGCCTGAACGACATGTGCACAAGTCAGCCTGATAGAGAAAATCCCTCAACTGAGGCCCCCTCTTCCCAGGTATATCAAGTTGACAAATTGCAGCTGCCCAGCACAGTATTTGTGTATATAAACACCTGTGGAGACCAGAAGAGGGCATCAGATCTTCTTCATCTGGACTTGCAGGCAGTTGAGAGCCACCTGATGGTGCTGGGAACAGAACTACGGCCCTCTAGAATAATAGTGAGTGATCCTAACTGCTAAATAATCTCTCCAGTCCAGGTTTTATTGTGCTTGATAACAATTTAACTTATTAATACTGCTGACTACTACTTGCTATGTGATAGTTGAAGAACATTATAGATAAAAGATAACATCCAGATCGATACAAAAACATTTGATGCAATCATTTTAAATTCTTTTTAATGGTGCTTTTATTGATGTTTTGTATATTTCAGACATCATTTCTCAGTTCAGTTTAGACATATTCCCCTTTCCTTTCCCCCAACACTACCCCAGGTCAGGCATTCTGACATAACTGTCCTGCATCTTTCTCTCAGCTTTTTTTTTTTTTTATGTTTAGGAATTCACATTTTCCTCCTTTAATTTTCTATTACTCTAATATGATGAATACATACTTCCACACATATACAGTAATTACAGAGTCTGAAGTAAGTGGTAGATTGATTCTAGAGCCATTAAGTGAATTCACATTAAAACAACTAGTTTCTTTCAGGATAAACAGAACTTACAATAATGTTGTTCGGCTTCCCTTTCATCTGGGGATTTGGTGCTAGTATCCACAAATGAGGAAACCATTCACTGTTGTTTTTTGGGACTGGTGTTACTTCACTTAGCATAATGGCTTCAAGTTCTATACATTTACCTGCCAAAGTTCATATTGTCATCTTTCTTTACTGTGAGTAGTACTCCATTGTGTAGATGTACCACATTTTTGCATCCACTCATCAGTTGAGGTTTGCTAATGTGAAGAGAGCTACATATAAACACGATGTGTATGTTGTATCTTTGGGATAGGAAAGAGTCTTGTGGGTATATCCCAGGAGTGGTATGCTGGGTAGGTGGGTAGCCTCATTTTAAATTCTTTTAACCATGTCTGATTATGTCTGTTATATGTTCATGATTGTATCTGTGTTATATAGAAAATTATTTTCAATTTTAATTTAACCATCTAGTTTCTGCATGTTAATTTACAATTGAGGGATGTATAATTACTTCAAGTAGAAGCACCATTATTTTTTTTCAAAGAAGAGCAAATGAAATCTTTAATTAGTTAATTTCTGAATGGCTCTCCTTAGCTATGGCTATTAACTGCCTTGCTATGGTTTATTCATAATATGCAGAATTTAAGTCAACCAATTTTCATGGTTAGTGCTTTTCAATGACTAGGTTTCTTGCACAATGAATAAATTACAAAAAAGAGAAAATTAAAAGTGATTTGGGTAGATTGGGTATTTAAATATATGAATGTACTAGTGAAGAAAAGCTGTTTTCATTGAATTTGTGAAGGAACAAAATAAAGAATCAGGACAAAGGGCAGAGGTAAAGAACGTGTCTCAGTAAAATCTATCTTTTTAAAAATGATTCTATTTTATTTTAAATTAAGCATATGCACTTGTGTCTCTGCAAGCGCAGGTGCCTTCTGAGGCCAGAAGAGGGATCATTCCCCGCAGAGCTAGAGTTAGGTGAATGGGAGACCCTAGACAGGGATACTAAGAGCTAAACTCAGGTCCTCTAGAAGAATAATACACCCTTACCTGCTGAGTGCTCTCTCCAGCCACACAGTAGTATAACCTTTAATTTAAATAAAATAAAACAAAACTGGATACCATGATATTTTTGTAAATTACCATAGATAATCATGTGACAGTCTTCATCATGCAATATAAATTCAAGACCAGATGCTTTGTCTGGCTGCCTTTTTTTTTTAATTTAATTTTTATTGATGGTTTGTGCATTTTTGTACACATTTTCTAATTCAGATCAGCATATTTCCCTTTTCCCTTCCCCCCCACCACCCCCACCCCATCCCAGATCATGTGTTCTCGCCTTTCAGGTTTTATTTTCATTTTTTTATCTGATATATTTTCCAGGTTTTTGTTTCATTTTTAGTCTTAACTTTATAAATCATGAGTATAAGCATCCTTCGTGCAAAACCAATCTATAGACTGTTGTGCCCAAACCCCCACAGTCCCACCATTCAGTGGAGGTTGACAGGTTGTTTGTTCAATCAAGTTGATCAAATGAGTGTCCAGACTACATCGCTGTAGTTTCACCGTTCACCCCAATCGCAGCCTTTACATTCTACCACGCCCCCTCTTCCGCAGATTGTTCCCTAGGCTTAGAAAAGGGGCACAGGTGGATGAGAAGTAAAACTGTCCTCTCTCTCTGGGGCTGTTGACTTGGATTCTGGTCAATTCTGGCTGTTTCCTTTCATGGGCTGACAGTTTGTTCAGGAGTAACCTTTCGATCCTACTAATGAAGCACAAGCAATTAGATATATAGCTATTTAAGCAGCACTAATAGTTATGGTAGGTTACTTTTTTACACATTGGTTATCAGAAAACCCTGTAAAGTCAGAAGAAGCCATCCTCTGTGGAGAAGGGATTGATCAGGGCATTGCAAGACAATCTTTGCATAGCCAGTCTCACAAGGATATACTCTTGTGTTCAGCTTCATCTGTTCTAGAAACTGTATGTGAAACAAAGGCTACTAGGTATCATTACCACTGATTTCACTAGCGTACAATCATGGACCATCTAAACACATGTCTTAACAGGGTACATCGTTTTATTTCATCAAACTGATGACCTTTCAGGGATTCCTCCTCATGCTGTTCATCAGTGAGCATCATGGATTTTCCATGCCCAGTAAAGGTAAATCTATGTCATGCTGGGCCTTTGCTCATACCTTGTGATGGTTAACCTTGAATGTAAAATGATGAATTCCAGGAATACAAACTTCTGATAATGTCTGTGAGGAAATTTTTAGATCGAGGGCATTAAAATGGGAAAGCTCAAACCAAATGTTGATGACACTATCCCATGGGCTGGGGATTATAGAATGAACCAAAAGGAGAAAGTGACCTGACCACCAGCGTTCATCGCCTTTTGCTTTCTGACTGTAGAGGATCTGCTGCCTCATGCTTCTGTACCCATTATTAACAATCACCTAAAAGTGTGAGCCTTCTTGAGTTTCTATTAAGCAATTTGTCACAACAATTGTCACAACAAGAAAAATGAATGCACACCTTTATAGAAATTATTTTCCATAAAGCAGTGAATAAAATATACATAAAATAAGTTATGAGTGGATATTTATTTAGGAATACATAAAAATCATAAATGTAATATTTAAATGTTAGCTGACAGAAAACAAGGTTGCTTTGTAATATCCAGAAATCCACTATAATTGCATATAATTAACTACCTTACCCTCCTGCAGGGTATACTTTTATTACAGCTTTTAGATTTTAGTTTGATTTTTAGTAAATATTTTGTTACATAGTTTTCTAGAGATGAAGTAAAATAGTTTTCTTCTTTCTGTCTTTTCCTTACTGTACTTGACCTATTTTAATAAGTATTTCAGTGTAATAATTTATTAGTCATATGATACAAAAGAGTCAAAGCATTTTACATTCTGACGACTCTCCCACATTTCTTTCAGGTGCGATATTTCAGTTTTCTGGACACTCTACTATTTTGTGCAATAATTATGCTTATATATTCTGAATTATGAACCACTCAACACATTGCAAACTTTCAGGGTTTCTAGGTAAATCATATGGGATGATAATTACCTCTCACATTGCTTCCTGCTCTGTTTTTGCATTGTGGGGAGTGTCTAATTTTTGTCTTTTATTTTTACTTCAGTGTTCTTGCATTTAGGGTAAAGCTAATAAAAAATGTTTGCAAACTCCTTAAGATTTTCTCACAGTTCTTCAGGGCTTCTCTATAACTTTGAAGCTTAAAAAAATCACCAGACGCTGACACAAGAAAATGCAGGTGTGGTCCTCTGTTACTTTCTAGCCTGGTAGCTCTCAACACTTAATGGATAATAGATACACCTGGAGAACTTAAAGAACAATAACAGGAGTATCTTTTGTAATCCCAAATAGATACATGCATCTTTGCCTAATCAACTTATGCAAGAGAGGGTTTTTTTTTTTTCCTCTTCTTTTCTTTCTTTTTTTTTTTTTTTTTTTTTTTGGCTTACAATTTCCAGGTTAAAGTCCACCATTAAGCGAAAGTCAAAATTGCAGGATATTAAAGCAGCTAGTCATACATTCACAGTCTTTTCTCGTTTTCATTCAGTATAGGGCCCAGCTAGTGAAAAGGGGGTCACCTATATTCAGAGTGGATCTTACCACATCAATTAACCCAGCTAAGAAATCCCAATATCATATGGACAATTCTTTATTGAAACTCATTGACTCTAGATTGTGTCAAATAGAAAATTAAAACTAAGAACCTCATGCTCAGCATGTAGGCACAGTCCTCTAGTCCCAGCCCTTGGAAGGCCTAGACAGGACAGATCTCTTAAATCAAGGCCAGCCTGGTCTGCATAGCTAGTTGCAGGTCAGCTGAGGCTTCTTCGTATAAGAAATATTCTTAAAGTTCCTTTGAGGTTGAAATTATGTGACTATAATTGGAAATCTCTGTACAAACTAGTCACATGATTTTCTCTTTCCTGGATAGCCTTCACTTTATACCAAAGTTCATAATTTCACAATTAAGATTTTATCTTTTTTTAATTTTATTTATTTTTGTAATGTGTATGAATGTACTGTCTGGCATGCAGGTTTGTGCACCCGTGTTGTGGCAGGCCGCGGAGGTCCGAAGGGGGTCGGATTCCCTGGACTGGAGTTCTCCTGGAATTGGAGTTTTCAGACGGTCTTGGCTGGGGATCGAACCCGGGTCCTCTGCAACGGTCAGTGCTCTTTACCCATCGGCACATTTCCTCCAGCCCCTTAAGTTTATCTTTTAAGCACTCTAACATATTGCTCCTGTTTTAGCATGGATGAGCTTTTATTAATGGTTACTAGTATGAGGTTTTTGCCTATCTAATAGGGCAAGCATATCTCACCCCCTACCCCATACCACATTTTCCAAAGTCCTACTATCCCTTCAAGAATGAAATTTTGATGAGACTGTGGATGTCACATAATAATTACATTTATTCAACCCATTGTACATGTTTTTATCATTCTGTGGTAGTGGCTTAACACTGTAGTATTTAATGATTTATTACAAATTTTGTAAATTTCTAATAAATTTAATAAGTATGCTATTGTATTATTATAATTATTTCTTTTCCAATATAACTTAATTAATAATAACCAAACTCTTCAGAGACCTGAAAGCAATGAGGAATTTTTGGGGGGGTTCTTATTTTTTTATATCGAGTCTTATGGCCTTTTATTTAAAACTGTCCTCTTTAGAGAATGATAGAATGACATTTGGTTATTCCTTTTTTTTTTAATTTAATTTTTATTGATGGTTTGTGCATTTGTACATCATTTTTCCATTCAGATCAGCTATTTCCCTTTCCTCCCTTTCCTTCCCCCCCACCCCCGACCCCATTCCCAGATCATGTATTCTGCCATAACTGTCCTGCATCTTTCAGGTTTTTTTTTTTTTTCATTTTTTAGCTATAAGTGATAATCCATGAGTATAAGCATCCTTCGTGCAAAACCAATCTACAGACTGTTGTGCCCAAACCCCCACAGTCCCACCATTCAGTGGGGGGTGACAGGTTGTTTGTTCAATCAAGTTGATTTATTCCTAAGTGTTCCAATCATCCATGGGAAATTCCTTTTGGTTACTCATTAATTTTTCAGGTTAGCCTCCCTCCATCTTCTCACAATTCATTCATAATTTATCCACATTTTTCCCCTCTCACACTGGCTCCCTACATGACCCATCTCCCCTATTGTTTCCCTCTTTTATGAGCTGCTTGCCTCTCCCATGTATTCCATTTTCATGGCTATTTCCCAACTTTCTTAAGATCTCTTCCTCTGTTCTTATGATTATTTTTCTACTTTTTTTTTACTTGTAAGCACACACTTATAATTAAAATCACTTTAATATATCATCTCACTCCAATAAGACAGTAAAACAATAAATTAAAAAAATAAATTAAAAATAAGAAAAAAACAGAAAAAAACACAAATACAAATTTCATTTATGCACAGAAGCTAAAATACGTGATATTTTTATCATTTTCCTTTATGGCTGAATAAATTCCAGTGTGTAAATGCACCCCATTTTTTATCCTTTCATCTGTTGATTGACATTATACTGGTTTCACTGACCAGATATTGAGATTAATATAGTACCAAACATGGATATGAAAGTAACTATGTTTTATGTTGACTTCAATTCTTGCAAATTATATCCAAGAGAGGTGTTGCTGAGTAATATGATAATTCTGTTTTCTGTTTTATAAGAAATTTCCATACAGAGTTTCTTAGTGGGCACACAGATTTATATTTCCACCAGCAGAGTAAGGATTACTATTTCCCAACATCCTCACCAGCACTTTTGGGTCATTTTTTTTTTTAATCCCTTGATGATAATAATTCTGACCGAGGTGAGACAGAAATAAAGTCAGATTTAATTAGCATTTCCCTCATGGCTTAGGATGCTGAACTTCAACTATAGTGATTTAGGAAACCCCTGTGGGGAAAGAACCTCAGTCAATTACCTAGACCCCTGCATATACTGCCCAAAAAACCCTGCCACTTGTCACATACTATATGTTGTAATTCCAAAGTTTTATGATTTGATTTTGCTCATTGATGTTTAGCACAACACATAATAAAAAATAGATAGTGCAATCTCTGAGATATACTCATAAACTTGAAAATGTGCCTTGGTCACCCTTATTCAAAAGGCTGGAACGTAGTAGTCACTACTTCAAGATTGATTTTGTGACTAAATGAGGAGCTGTAAACACAGTCTATCATTTTTCTCAGCCCTAGTAAATTTCCTTTGATGGAAACAGCACTGATCAATGATACAAAGATTCAATTGTAGTTGAAAAAGAAGGGTCAGTAGAGCACATAAACTGCAGTTTCACTCATAAGTGATGAGTATCAGCTGATAGTGACATGTAAACCACAGGAGAACTCATCAGTCAGAGTCACCCTGTGCCTACATATGAAAGTAGTTCATTTGAGATGAAGGGCATGATTTAGTGAAAAGATTTTTCATTCTCTTTCTTGTGTGAAAACAGTGATTCATTATAACACCTGTCCATGGACATACTTACTCAATAATTTATTTTAGTTTGATTTGATCAGCCCCTCCGAATTCTGTGCCAGAGGTTAACAATCTTTCAAATTCTGGAATGACAGTAAATTTTCCTCTAGTTAAACTCTAGCTTCCTGATTCAATGAAGCATACTGGAAAACTAGTATGGATATTTTTCTACAATTTCATAAAAAAATTCAACATTTTTTTCTTTACTTCATATAGGTAAGACATTTTTACAGGTATTGTAACGTAGACTTCAAAAAAGCTTTGCCATTTTCTATTTGTGCACAACTTCACTCATATTACCATTTTCTGTTTGAAATAGCAATGTGTATTGTATACACATGAAAGTAAAATTTCATGTGTTAATTGCCTAAACTTCATGAACTCTTCATTTTGTGTGTGACCATATATTAAATATATCAGTGTGCACATGTATATGTGCAGATACGTATGCCTGTGTTTGCCTGTGGAGGTCAAAGGTCACATCGAATGTCTTTCTTAACCACTTTCCACCCTACTTTTGGAGAGATTGTCTCGTTGAATCTGGAGCTGACTTATTGGATGCACTGAGCCTCAGCAGTCCTGCCTCTCTTCCTGATCTAGTGCTGGGATTAAAGACAAACGCTCCCATGACAAGCTTTTTTCACATGTATGCTGGAGCTCTGAACTCAGGCACCTTACCCACCTAGCCATCTCTACAGCCCAAGTTCATCAACTCCTAAATGTAATGTGTGTACCTACAGAAATGATCTCTGTGGCAATTATCAACTCGGAAAAGGAGTAAAATCGAGCCTCTAATGATAGTTTTCCTTAATCTGGAGCACTGGTCCCAAAGTTAGTCTCCTCTTAGAGAGGCTAATTGCAGCTGTTGTCTTTGCTGAAAGGACATAATTTCAGTGGCTCTCAGAACTTCATGATCCCCTCTGGAATCAGGAGGGTCACTGAACTTTGTCCTCTTAGAATTGACCTGAAGTTTTGATTTTATATGTCTACTCTTTCTTCAGTTTGTCTACTTATAGTCTGATAAACTGGCTGTATTATCATCTTCTGCATTAGTAGATGCTGCCCTGCAAAGATCAATAGCATTGACATAAAATCATATGCTGGGCCTAATGAAACATCAGTCCCAGCCTAGGGCTGGATGAAGAGCTGGCTAAGCAGTTAAGAGCCATTTTACTCCTGCAGAGGACTCAGGTTGATTCCCAGCATCCATAATAAGCAGTCCACATCAGTCTGAAATTCCAGTTCCTGGGGGATTCCATGTCCTCTTCTAGCCACTCTGGGCACTTTGCTCATGAAGTTCAAATACATACAAGCAGGCACACAGTGATACACATTAAATAAATAAAAACAATAAATAAATAAATCAGTAAGTAAATAAATGAAGAAACAAACACATAAGACTTTGACTAAGTGACTTCTTTCTGCCAAGAGATGTATAATTCTGTGCACAATGGAACAGAGATCACTTTACAAAAAAGAAGAAAAGAAAACAAGGTTGCCATCTTTCTTGCATTTGGACATCGATCATTCCCCTACTTCAGGGTTCACATCTATCCTGTTTAGCTAATAAGAACCTGTGCACTCTGGTGCAATCTTCCTGCATTGAGACAAGGCCCACTCAGGCTGTTGGAGAACTACTGACTAGCGTTCCTGGAACCATTCCATTCCTCCAATACAAAATCAAAAGTCAGAACCTGAAGGAAGGAATAGCTAACTATTTATAGTAACCAAACTACATAAACAATAAAAACAGAACAAGGCTTCAGCTCAACAAAGGTGGGCTACAATTTCATATCAGACACACAACCAACAAAAAGTGCATGTGCCCAAGTTCACAATGCAGAAACACAAATAGTACAAAAGACCAAGTTAATATATACACATCAAATTCTACTAGTCCTATAGAAGTGCTCTACAATGATAACTACTCAGAGGAAAGCCAGGATGCAAAACTTAAAGTAATAAACATGACCAAAAATTAAATTGTTTTAAAGAAAACAGAAATAAGTCAAAGAAGTGAAAGAGGATGGGGAATACTCCAGCGGAGCTAAAGAAAATGCAAATATCCAGTTGAATAAAATGATAAATATAATTCAGGATATTCAAAGTGAATTTATGAAAGTGGTAGAAATATTGAATAAAACTTAACCTGAAATGAAGTTAGAATTGAAAAATTCAATAAGTCAGGCTAAAGGGTCACAAGCAAATGAATCAAATGGAAAACAAAATATCGAGAGTGGAAGATAAAATTGAAGATTGAACTGCTCAAGAAAATAATATGAAAAATGGTTTGTTTTAAATATAGAATATGCAGCAAATGTGTGAAAACCTGAAAAGAACAAATCTACATGGTATTGACATAGAGGAAGAAGAATCCAGGTCAATGTGAAATAATGAATGGAATTATGGAGGAAAATCTCTCTAAATTAAAGAAAGAGATACCTGTACAGATACAATAAACACAGAGAACACCAATTTGACAGGACCAGAACAGAAACTCACCATAGCATATCACAGTAATAATATTAAATGTGCATAACAAAGAGAGGGTATTGAATAATTCATGAGAAAACAAAGTTACATATAAAGAAAAACCCATCAATTTTTTTGGTGATTTATCATTGCAAACTATAAAAGGCATATGAGGCCTGAACAAAGTACTCCAAATTCTAAGTGCCTACAGGAATATTTTACCAGCCAAAAGTTAAAGTTAAAAGAGAAAGGAAAACCTTCCATGATGCAAATAGGGTGAAAGAATTCCTGTCCACCAAACCAGCCCTATACAGAGAATACCCAAGGAATACAAAGGACTGAAAAATAAACGTATCACTATACTCAAGAGGCTATAGAAAACAAATGAAGGTATAATTATTAGAACAGAAACTAGGTCTAAGGACACAAACTTAAATTACAGTAACAGTATCAAATACAAATCTTTCAATAATAACTTTAAATTCTAATGGCCTCAACTCCCCAGCCAAAAACACAAGGACTATTTGAATGGGTTAAGAAACTAAACACATATTCTTGTTCTCTGAAAGAAGTTCATATTACTGTCAAGGATATGCACCACCTTATGATGAAAGGATGAGAAAAAATATTCCAGAGAAAAGACAAAAAAGAAGCAATAAATAGACTTTAAAGTACAATTAATCAAGTTATATAAAGAAATCACTTTATTTTGATCAAAAAAGCAGTTGTGTAAGAAGACATTACAATCATAAATATATATGCACCAAACTATTGTACACAGAATTTCATTTAAAAGTATCACTGTACATCAAGACACAGATTTATACCAACTGAGAAATAGTAGGTGACTTCAATAAACCTGGCTTTTTTCCAGTGATGTACATATCTAAATAAATGCAATATATCATATAAGGAAAATTAAAAACAAAAAAGTCACATGATCATTTTAATAGAAGCAGCATACTTTGACATAAGGCAATATACATTTCTGAAAAATGTCCAAGAGGGACAAGGACTGGAGGGAACATACCTCAACATGATTAAAGATATATGAAAAAAACATACAAACCCACTCCAAGCATAGTAGATGAGAAGAAGTAACAAAAGACTGAGAAGAAAGTAATGAAACAAAAACAAAGAAAACAATATAAAAAGTCAATGAATCTAAGAGGTGATTCTTTCAAACATTGAGCAAGTTAGACTCTCAGCCAAATTAACCAAAAGAAAGAGCAAATCCAAATGATCAAAATCAGAGAAGAGCTGGGAAACATCATGACAGGTACAAAAAAAAATCCAGAACATTTGTAAGGGAATATAATAAAATATTATACTCCATTCAACTTGAAAATCTAAACAAAATGGATGAATTTCTAAAGCCATGGACAGCAGCAAAGGTAAATCAAGAAGAGATCAACAGCTTAAACAGATCTGTAACAAATAGGGGATTTGAAAGAGTAATACAAAAGCTCCCAACTAAAAAAAATAAGCCCAGACTCAGATGGATTCAAAGCAGAATTTTAGCCTATTATCCTGTTTTCTCACTCCTTGGCATATACCCAAAGTACTTATCCTACTGTAGGTATACCTATACATACATGTTTTGTTGCTGTTCTCTTCATAATAACTAAGAAATGGAAACAGCCTAAATGTCTCTCAATTGATGAATGGATAATGAAAATGTGATATATTCACACAATGGAGTTCTACTCAACATTAAGAAAAGACGAAATTTGCATGTAAATGGAAGGAATTAGTGAATGTTATACTAAGTGAAGTAACAGAAATTAAGAAAAGCAAGTAACGTGTGTTCTCCCTAATTTGTGTCGTCAATCATTTATACCTGAGTATATATCCTGTTTGTAATACCATGAGGCAGGAAATTGGAAAGGATTCACAGAGTTAAAGTTAAAGAATCTGAAGGAGGGGGATAGTAGGTAACAGATGTCACCAGTGGAAATGTGGGGAAGTGAGAGTATTAAACTGGGAGGAGATGAGGGAGGGGCTTATAATGTGTCAAGGTGATGAGGAGGGAATTCGGGAGATGGGTGAAGGTACAAGACAGGTGTCATTGAGGAGAAAGTGGGGATAATGGTGTCACTGAGACCGGGGAGGAAAGAGGGAAGTGGGATAGGAGGAAAAGAGATTAGAGATGAATGGATCATAAGGGGGATAGGGAAGCCACAGGGAGATGTGTCCCCCCAACAACCTGAGAAATACATATACAGTGTCTGAACATTGGTTCATATGTATAACGGGGGGCTTTATAGTAAGGAGCACAGTCCCACAAAGGAGAGAACTCCATTTGAGTGGTTTCTGAAAGTGGTCCAAGAGTTTCCCAAAATAACACAGGCTAAAACTCTCTGTTATCTCCAGGAACTGGAAAACATGATTTGACTGCTGAAGCCAGGAGATACTTCATTATATGGCACTTGGAGCAATGGGTCAGTAACTGACCTGAATACCTGCCTGAAGTACATGAATTCGCCCTGAAGGTCATCTGGGTACAAATGCTTGACTGGATAGGACTTAACATGTATGGTGAAATACATGAGGTCCAATGGTACATTAGTGTGGGAGAGAGGTCTAAATTTGATTAATAACTGTGATACAAAATGTACAAAAGCTCAATATTTTTTAAGAGTCCTATCCAGAAACATGCTGTCCTCAGACTCCTACTGTCTACACTTGGGCATCATGGCCTTCTGTGTGCATCACATACTACTGCATGAGGAAGTTTCACTGGAGAGTGTTGAGAGATGTATTATTATTCCACTACATTCTATGAGACTTAGGTGTACAGGATCTTTTGTAGATATGTCACTTAGGACTGGGCAGTTCATAGACACTTAGTCTCTCTGTATGAACAGTTTTATAACTCTGTAAGAGTCTCCATCTGAGGCAAAAAAGTTACATTTTGATGAGTGGTGTCTTTTATACTTGTTGCTAAATATAAGATTTAATACCTGGCCTTCTTTTAAGAAAGGGACTCTGGATATTCTCTCTAGAGCTCAGGGGATGAGCTGGCACTGAGGACTGTGTGAGGAGAGTAGTTTGGCCAAATGGACCTTAGCAAAAATGAGAGAACGTGTCAATTCCATGGAAGTGGGAGCTTGGGAGGGCCTGCAGGAGGGTGCCAAGGTAACACAGATTTTGTTGTCCAAGTATGGGAGTTATATGTTTTGATCTTCCATGAGCTCAACTGGAAAATTTTACAAAGAAAGGCCATTATTTATAATTTATCAGACTATAATGGTTTCCAAGGAATGAGGGTTATTGAAAGGTTTTAAAGAGATATCCCACTTTATTTATTTACTTATTTATTTATTTGCTTATTTTTAAAGGTGATTGAGACCAAAAATTATATATGAAACATAAAAATTTCAATAAAAAGTTTTAACACAGCAATAAATTGTATTTTACTCTAGGGGTATGGCAGATAATCAATTTTCTAAGTATGTATTCTTATATTTACAGATAAGTGTACCTATCATCTCTCATCAAAGATGTTTATGTTTTGAACAGATAAAGACTATCAAAAGGTCCAGCCTGGCATGGTGGTGCACGCCTTTAATCCTAGCACTTGGGAGGCAGAGGTAGGCATATATTTGTGAGTTCGAGGCCAGCCTGGTATACAGAATGAGTTCCAGGACAGCTGGGACTACAGAGAGACTCTGTCTCAAAATGACAAAAAAAAAAAATCCACAACTGATCAACTGAAGAGAATAAGTGTGAGTTTTCCAGTGGTAAGTGACATATCCACATTGCAACCTCCATACTTAAGACTTAGTGAATTGTAGTAGTTACTTTTCTGCTATTGTTAACAATCACCATAACCATGGGTACTTATTAGAGGAAAATTTCTTTTAAACTTATACTCCTAGTTTCCAGAGGGTTTAGAATCCATCATGGCAGAGGGGCATGGTGAGTAGCACATCAGGAACAGAAAGCTAAGTGCTTACATCCTCAAGCAGGCACAGGAAAAGTGCCAGAGAGTGACTGGAGATCCAGCAAGGCTTGCAAAGTTTCCCAGCCTGCCTTCTGTAATACACTTCCTTCACCATGGCCACACATCCTAAAACCTCCCTAAACAGCACCACGAACTGGGGACAAATTGTCCAAATACTTGGAGCCTATGGGGGAATTTCTCATTAAAATGGTGACAGAAACACAATGGCAGAAGTTCTGGAAAGAATATTAATGCATTTTTCATCTCTTGCTAGTGATGCTTCCTCTTGGAACAGATGGTGATTAAATGTGTAGCCCGCCACTTCCTGAAGAGCAAGGAATAAGAGATTTCTTAGTACTTATCCCTGAATCGGACACCTATGTCAAAAGCTCTGTCATCCAATGCTTAGAGACCATTGCAGACAAGAAGGTGGAATGATTTTTAATATCCAGAACTAGTTGTTGTCTACAAAAAAGCAGTGTTTGCCAGACATCTGGGAAGCTTCTCATATGAACCTCCAGTAATGGTTACACCATGTGCAAGCATCCAAACTCGAGCCAGAGAAAAATCCCAGCATGAAAGTTGGGAAGCAGGTAGAAATCTACAACTTTAGGAGAAGGAGATTTTGTTTTCATTAAGGGTGGGACATTAGGTGGGCTAACCAGGATCCAGTGCATGGGCATACACCAGAGGATATTCTGAGACACTAACTTGACCTGATTGGGGGTGGCTGCACATGCCTTTAATCCTAGCACCCGGGAGGCAGAGGCAGGCAGATCTTTGTGAGTTCAAGGCCAGCCTGGTCTACAGAGTGACTTCCAGGAGAGCTGGGGCTACAGGGAGACCCTGTCTCAAAAAGACCAAAAAAAAAGAAAAAAAGAGCAGGAGTCTCAGGAATCTAAATACAATCAAATACAGGAAAATTTTTAAAAATTCAAAAAAATATAAAAATCAAACAACATTCATAAAGAGTTGCTTGGTCTACTCAATGAAATTTAGTTTGCTGTTCTAAATGCTATAACCTTTTTATACTCAGCATGTGTGCAGCTGGCCTGGGGAAGAGAGAACAGAATAGTCAATCAGGAACAGACCAGGAATTGTTCACCTTCCCTCCACCAATTCTTAAAGAATTAATACGTCCTGCATTGGAATTTATGGCATAACAAATTTTAAGTACTTGTTCCAGGGGAAGATCCTCTTTCACAAGGAGACACAACATAAATTCTACTGCATTTGAAGGTATGATTATAATATAGCTATTCACAAATCAATCTTTGAGTGGGCTAACAAAGTAACTTACAGATGAAATAACTGACGGTGTAACCTAAAGAGTAAAGATTAGTACCAGATAGATTAATGAACATATGTGGAAGCCAGAGGGTGGATCTCTTGATATCTCCATTCCTAGTAGCATGGACAACACCCAAAAGCAGATACCACAGAATGAAATCAGTGAGGTAGTGACGCCAGTCTCATGGAGACCAGGTTTGGGAAATTCTAGCAAGCAAGAAGCCTGCCTCTGCTTTAGCATTGACTTGGGGTCCAGGAAATCAAGACAAGAAGATAGTAAAAAGGAGATGATGGGAAGAAATTGTTGATTAGGACCTATTATGTAGATGGAACTGTAGTGTTCCAAAATCCTTTCTGTACTAAGATTTTGTAGATTTTTGTGGCTAACCACCACTTTGAGGGTCTGTGATGGACAAGGCTTTATGTAGGACAAAGAGGTCTGAATGGTCCACATAAGAGAATAGGAAATCTGCTTCCCATTGCAGGTCCTCATGCTCACATGCTTCTATCAAAAAAAAAAAAAAAAAGAAATTTTATCATTTCTTTCTGTAGGCTGTGTCTGATGTTGCTTCATGAGTATCCGTTCATACAATTTGACTTATGTAAGTTTGCATACACATGTGCGAAGAAGTACCACTGTGATTTCTTTTTAAAGAATTCGTATAATTTCTCCTCAAAGCTTATTTCCTATCATCTTGTTGCTGCTGTTATTTTTTTAAAGTTTTTACTACGTTTATTTATTCTATGCCTGTATATGTGCATGTTGGATTGTGGATGACAAATCATGAATGTGGAAAAGAGGACAAGTTGCAGAAGTTGTTTTCTTTCCTCCACCATGTGGGTCCCAGTGATTGAACTCGGGTAGTTTTGGCTTGCTGGCAGGAGCCTTTATCTGCTGAGCTATCTTACTGCTTTACTTCCTGAGTACCAAGCCTAAATATTTTACAGAAAAGACCTGCTTCAGAATTTAGTTAGTGACTGCTTTGCCCATTTCTCTATTTCATGCTTCTGCTTACTGAGATAAATGACTTGCAAGGAAAATCTTATCTTACATGTTCATGAAGTGATAAAAAATTATGTGTGAAGCTGGCTCTGCTGACCAAACTTGATATCTTACTTATTTAGTTGTCAGGTGGTGTGAGAGCATCTCAAGGAGATACTGAGATTCAGGGAAAGTGTGTTTCAATATAAACTTGGTTTATCATTTTCGTAAATCATTTAAAATTTCAAAGATATCAAGTAATTAATCAACAAATCGATTATTTTTTAATAATTTATAATGTTAGCTATTCTACCTCAGTTAAAATGGGATTTCATGAATGACTGTCATATAGACTTCAAGGTATTGGCTTATAATTGGCATTCTGGCTCATGAGATTTTTCTTTTTGTAAGACAAGTTTAGTAGGTTAAAACAGGTTTTGAAAATATTCTAGTGATACTATCTTAGTTAACATTGTCCATTATTCTCAGGAAATTCATGTATGTGAACAATGAAACATGATGATATCTATTCCCCCTTTCCCTTAATTCACTCTGTATACCTCCTTAGCACAACCCCACCAACTTCATGTCCTCTTTATGTTTTTCTTTTAATTTTTTAATTGAAATGTTGTATATTTCATACAGAACATCTCTATAAATCTTAATCTCCTTTATATTCTCTTTCCTGCTAGCCCCTTTCCCAAACCCCAGAATGGAATTCATATAATCTGCCATTTTGTGTCAAGGCCTATTGTGTCAAGTTAGTAGCCCCAGACAGTCCTTGGTGCAAGTTCATCTACTGAGGAATAGTCAGCTTATCAAGAGTCTCTCACTTTAAGATCAGCTCTTCCTCACCCACCAGTAATCAGCTGCCAGCAGTTCTGGTAAGCTTGGGTACTGCTGCCCATTTCCGCAGTTCTATGTTGGGTCCTGTCTGGTTGCATTTTCATAGGTCTTCTGCATGCTGACAACATCTCCGTAGACTCATATGAGCCATGCCCCTGGCACTTGTGTGATCCTATTTCTATTGTTCATGCACCTCCTCCCTGTCTCTTACAGTCTTTCCATCCCCTCTTCCACAATGGTTCCTGAGCACTGGTTGAGTAAAGCCTGATATAGAATTTTAAAAATATAACCTACTAATTTCTGTTAGTTTTACCCATATGTGCACATGTGTAGAGCCACTCACTGGGACATGGGTATCTGCCATTGGCCATATTCCCAAAAGAATGATTGTTCCTCCTCCAGCAGTAATCATCTACCAATAGCTGTAATCATCTCCCCATGTATGCTGGAATTTTGGCTGGCATGATCTTGTGTAGCAAGCAAAGTTGTGAATTGTTCATGAGTGTGACAGTCACCTCTTATCCAAACAACAGCGTTTCACAGTACTCCTATAAGTCTTCCCTCTCTTATATTCTTTCTTCTTATATTTATTCCCCATGTATAAGAAACAGAATGAAATACACATAGATACATTATGATTACACTAGCAAGACCAAATACAAATCATTGCAAGGAAGAGAAAAAATAACTTGTAATATATAATCTCTTATAATGTATAATCACTTATGAATATAGTGAACAAGTGGATGTGAGAAGAAATAGACAGGGAAGTAACCCTGTGTTTCAAGTATCAAAATAGAAATGAAAGCTATCAACTGATAATTCAATATATAACTACAGTTGACTCTCAACCAATATGCTAAAACACACTTTAGAGAAACAGCCTGTCTAGCAAATGGTACTAAGGGCACTGGGTATCCATATTAACAGATATGAAAGTAGATCTTCATTTCTCGCTTTATACAAATATCATTTGTAACAGCTTTACTAATAGTCATTCCAAATTTTAAAAAATCATGTCCTTCAATTAGAGGAAGAACCAACAAGCCATGATATGTCTATACAGTCTACAAAATGAAATGGTATTCTGCAATAAACAAGGAGTGGACAATTGATACAACAACACAGATAACTTTTAAATGTATTCTTATGAGTGAAAGAGATTAGACTCAGAAGATTTCGTATTGTATGGTTATATTTGCATGGTGGTCTTCTAAAGGCAAAATATGAGGACAAGAACAGATAAAAGGTTTCCATGAACTCTGGTAGAGCTGTTTATGAAGACACATGAGGAAATTTTGTGAGATAATGGAGCTATTTTATATCTTGATTATGGTAGTACTGCTTATATAAATATGCATTTGTCAAATTTAATGGAATGATACACTAAAAATTATTGAGTCGCACTGCATCAAAGACTTGGTAGTTTGAACTACTGAAGGGAAACATGGAAAACTCTTCAAAATATAAGTGTAAGCAAGCACCATTGGTGAGGGATTGTAATTGGGCAGTGAATAATCCCAAGAATGTGATTACATAAATTAAAAGGCTTCTGTAAGGTGAACAATCACTATTGTACAGAGATAGCTTATAGTATGAATAGGACAATGTCATTTCACAAGGAATTAATATCCACAGCATATAAAGAACTTGAAATTCCAATAAAAAATAATCCAGTCAAAAATGAACAAATATAATAAGTAGACTACTCTCAATAATAAAACAAATAATCAATAATCATAATAAAATATTGGGTATCCTTAGCAATCAGGGAAACTGATTCCATCTTACAGTAGTCAGAATGACTCTCTTCAAGGAAAGAAAGAACAAGTTCTGGTTAGGATTCAGAAAAATTGGACCTGGAAATATTCTAAATTTCCAATTTTCAATAGAAATCAGTGTGAAAACTTTTCAAAGGTTACAAACTATCATGTAATATGTCTATTCTCAAAGTAAGTCAGCAGAGAACATAGAACCAGCATATCAGGGAGTGCCAGTTCTCTCAAAAGCCAAATGACAGAACTGGCTTAGGTATCTATCAACAGATGAATAAAAAAGAAAATGTCGTAGGTAGGTAGGTAGGTAGGTAAAGACAGACAAATGTAGCATTATTGTAACAAATGTTATCCAACCACAAAGAAGAATGAATCTGTGTAAGTAAAGGTATAGACCTTAGGCATCCATATTAAGTAAAATGAGACTAGCTCAGAAGTGAGAGATACAGAGACAGAGATAGAGATGCAGACAGAGATAGATAGAGAAAGAAACAAGATGAAAAATGAAAATAGAAAGCACTACATGGGAGGATGGGGCCAATAGAAGGAGAGTGAATTTTATCAGAGTATGCATATGTGAAAATGTCAGATTGAAACACCTTATTAGATCAATCAGCTAAAAGAAAGGTGATTATCTGCAGTACAGTTTCTCTGGTCTTAGTGATTATTTATTTCTGGTTGTACTTTCCTTTTGGATGCTTAAGGCCACACAGCCCAGATTAACCAAGGTTTTTATATTCTCAAGGTCAGTTGAGGATCTGGTCCTCAAGGGTCTCTCGGGTTTTTTTGGGGGGTGGGATGGGGGCACCTTGCTCCCTTCAGCTTTTCATTTACCAGCTCCATCCACTTGAGACAAAATCAGGTCTTGCTAGACCAGGCTTCCCCTTCTGAAGCATGAGAAGACTTTCCTCTTTATAGACTACACACTGGCTGAAGTCCCATTAGTGGATCTCCAAGACCTCCCTGAACAGGAAGACTGGTGACCCACATTTGTAGCACATTTCAAGAGATGCCCACATGCATAATTCCCTAAGACTTGGTTGAACTCTGAGGGCAAGGAACAAAGTTATCCCTTAGGTCCCTTGGCCAAATTGGTATGGACATTAAGTATGCTTGTTAAGCACCCACAAAGGCTAAGTTGCACCAGCCTGTTACTTTGCACCTACCTATATTAAAACTGTCTCCTTTGGAAACAAAAATTGTATTCTGTTTCCACATCATATTTCTTGATTCACATCTTTCCATTTTAATCCCATATTTCTCTAAAAGATACACACATGCCCTCCATCATATACAAAAACCCAAGGTCTGAAAATAAATGTTAGGTCAGCTCTAGAACCTGTTTAGGGATTCACAATGCACAGTTGTCTTTAGATCATGAAGAATATAACATTAACATTGCTCAGTTTGTCTTACAGTTAGGTACTTGGTACTGGCAACCACAGATGAAGAGTACCATTTGTTTTTGTTTGTTTGTTTGTTTGTTTTTCTGTGATTGTGTTACTTGACTTGGCATAAAATCTTCTAGTTCCATCCATTTACCTGCAAATTTCATGATGCTATCTTTCTTAATGGCTACATAGAACTCCATTTTGTAGATGTACCACATTTTATCTATCCACTCATTGGTTAAGGGGCACTTGGATTGGTTCTAGCTCTTTGCTAGACATAAAACTTGGGATCTTAGTAAAAAGACAAAAAGAAAAGAAAAGAGGAAGAGTACTGTGGTTTGGCCTATCTTCAATTCTTACTGGCAAGTGATTCTACCCTGAGACTGCCACCACTTTTTGCACTCCTCAAAGATGTGAGACACAGCATTTTAATCTTCCAATATGGACTGAAGACTCATGTCTCTCCAAGAATCCTCCAAACCTTCAATGCAAGATGGGGACTACTGAGATACCCAAGTTGTGGACTAAACAGCTAAGGGGATTTAAGCCTCATCAGAATGTCAGAATGTATACTGCCATTGTT
Organism: Rhizomys pruinosus; assembly: GCA_009823505.1. Lineage (NCBI taxonomy): Eukaryota > Metazoa > Chordata > Mammalia > Rodentia > Spalacidae > Rhizomys > Rhizomys pruinosus. The sequence goes on from VZQC01002875.1 coordinate 34,402, forward strand.
GGATTACTTGGGCTGCATCATGGAGGCCAGTACAAGGGTATCAAGATAGGACATTGACTTGACTTCCTTTGGGGGACCATGGGAGGGAAAGAACCCACTGGGGAACAAAAGTGCAGGATTGATGGTTGTTTGGGATTGCCAAGTAAGAACCTTTCGAGTACCTCCTTAAGGCAAACATGACATCTATTAGAGAAAGAAAAGTCCTCCAATTCAAGTGATAAGTACATGTATGTATGTATATGTTTATATATAAATATATATATATTACTAAATTGTATATAAGATATATATAGATATATATATATATATATATATATATATATACCTGTGTGTGTATATATACTATAGCAATACAAGTTGGAAAGAACAACAGCAAAAGAACTGAAAGAAAAAAATATCTGGAAAGACTCAGAAAAAGATGCGGGACGTGTAGGGCAGAGTGCAGGGACTCAGGTGGGTGACATGGAAGGGGAAGCGACTCTGGATTTGATTGAGAAATGATGTATGACTTATGGAAAAAGTTTAATAACAATATAAAAATGAAAAAAAGAAAGGTGATTATCATATTTAAGGAGGAAGGCTGAATGCTATCTTATGGGCCTGACTTGGCAGTGACATTTGTTGACTCATAGGTGCTACAGTGGCCTATATCGTGTCTGAAAAAATTGAGTAAGTAAGAAGCATTCCATCATTGATGTGGGAGGGGAGAATGGGGCCCACCAGAAAATGAGTGGAGGAGAGGAAGTCATGGCTGTTAGTGATGAAGCTACAGGTGTGCTATTCATGTTCCTGTGAATAACTTCCCATCCATGCCAATGCTACTGGTGGTTGTACATCCCCACCAGTCTAATGGGTATACATCTCAACAAAATGTACCCCAACTCCCCTGGGTTCTCAGAATCACACAGTCCATCCTCAGAACACTCTCTTCTCTCCCTGCCACCTAGAAATCAGAGACAACCTGACTGCAGGGTACTGTGGACCATGCATCATCCACATGACCTGAATCTCCCCACCCTCTTCTGAGATATCAGAAGAAAACTCACCTTGCTTCATGGGCTAAAAATCTTCTCAAAGCCCCCACCATTCTGTGTTCTGTCTTTTTATCTGTGGTGTTAATAACTCTTAATAAGTCGTTTACCTAACAGACAGTCCATCTGTCTCATTATCCCCTTGAACTCCAAACCTGAAAACTTTCCTTTGTCATCATGGTATTTATTGTGCTGGGTTGGCTACCTTAATGGGAATTATTTTTGCATGTACCCGTTGCCAACTGCATGGGTATTTGGAGATATGAAAATTCACCTAGTTGTATATTTAGAACAGATTTTATAGTTGTTATAGCACTTAGTGAAATTTGTTACTCCCAAGGATTATTTGAATATTGCAACTTTGGGAAAATATTTGAGATTCTGAGACATTTGAAATAGTTTCAGGAAAATAATCAAAATAGAGGAAATTAAATATCAAATATTTTTATAATCTGTATTGAAAAAAATATTTAGTATTAAATACAGATTATAAAAATATTTGGTATTTAATTTTTTCAATGTTATATGAAGTTCCTTGGTATTTTTATATGAAAAGCTAAGCCTTTTCAGAAAAATAAAGCAAGAGAGATTTTTGTTTTATAAAGGAAAAAATTCAGACTTAAGGAACTGTCTCAATGGCTGGAAATATAATTCAATCAGAGTCATTTTGTTAATCTTAACATATTGATATAATGTTGAGATGTTCCATTAAATTCTTTATCATGATAGAAAAACAGAAACCTGAGTTACCTACATATCAAATCAAATCATTCGCTTAAATTTCATTCAGCCTTGTATTTCAGAGTAGTCTTCGAATTGTTTCTCATGAATACCCAATGCTTCCAAGGTTGGAATTAGTCTTGTTTTAAAATATCTTCCTACAAAATATAAACATACATATTTGTTTACATATGGAAGCATTTCACAGTTTAAATGATTAAAGAGGAAATTATTTCTACATTGGGATTTTAGCAATTTATTTTAAGGGTTTCTGGGTATAATAATTTTCAAGTTTCATAACTATAAAGACATAGATTTAGTTACAAGTATTTAGACCATCCTTGGCAGGGACCATTAGTTTAAATAGCTGTTTTCTGTGTTTATGCCTCTTAAAAACATATATTGCTTAGAATTAAATCATTATGGGAAGAATATTTGCATCCTCTGGGACCATGCTTTTAGATAACAGCAGCACCCTCTTTAACAGATTGAGAAATGACTGCAGGAATAGCCAAAGACAACAGTTCATATGCAGGTTTCACAATAACTGAGTGATCATGATACAGATATCCTGGGAACAGTTCCTTTTCCAAAAGGGGTCTCTGATTGCAAAGCCTTTATTGATGCTACATGATAGATCAGTCAGNCCTGAGTTACCTACATATCAAATCAAATCATTCGCTTAAATTTCATTCAGCCTTGTATTTCAGAGTAGTCTTCGAATTGTTTCTCATGAATACCCAATGCTTCCAAGGTTGGAATTAGTCTTGTTTTAAAATATCTTCCTACAAAATATAAACATACATATTTGTTTACATATGGAAGCATTTCACAGTTTAAATGATTAAAGAGGAAATTATTTCTACATTGGGATTTTAGCAATTTATTTTAAGGGTTTCTGGGTATAATAATTTTCAAGTTTCATAACTATAAAGACATAGATTTAGTTACAAGTATTTAGACCATCCTTGGCAGGGACCATTAGTTTAAATAGCTGTTTTCTGTGTTTATGCCTCTTAAAAACATATATTGCTTAGAATTAAATCATTATGGGAAGAATATTTGCATCCTCTGGGACCATGCTTTTAGATAACAGCAGCACCCTCTTTAACAGATTGAGAAATGACTGCAGGAATAGCCAAAGACAACAGTTCATATGCAGGTTTCACAATAACTGAGTGATCATGATACAGATATCCTGGGAACAGTTCCTTTTCCAAAAGGGGTCTCTGATTGCAAAGCCTTTATTGATGCTACATGATAGATCAGTCAGAAAATCTCTCTGCCTTCTCATTATAATCACATTGATAACCACTGTTAAAAGTATTAAGTAGAATCTTTCCTCCAAGTTTCAGATCACTGAGTGCTATGTTTCCTCTGCATTTTCTGTTTCAGTCATTCCTCATGGAATGACATCTCACTGATTCCACTGACTTTCAGGTGTTTCACAGCTATGAAGAAGCTCCTTTCTTCTGAGACAGCTGGACTGGGATTGGATTCTCTACTCTCTTGCTTCTTCCTTCTCAGGGCCTTCGCTCCTCCATCCTAACACAATACATTGTTCTAGCTTGCTTTCTATTGCTGGGATGAAGATCATGACTGAAGCAACTTGGGATGGAAGGAAAGGCTTTATTTCAACTTAAAGATTAGAGTCCATCACCAAAAGAAGCCAAGGGGGGTGGGGATTAAAGCAGGAGCTTGAAGAATAAACCAGTAAGGTGCCCTGCTTAATGCCTTGATCTTCATGGCTTGCTTGTCATACAGCCCAGGATCACTGTCTATGGTCCAGCAGTAGTTCAACAGTGGCTGTCTGTGTGAAGGATTGGCTGAGAATTCAAGTGCTCAGTCTGGGTGTCTCAGCAGTAATAATCTAGCACAGAAGGACAAGAGGATTTCTGGAAAGTCACTGGTTTTCAGTCTGCATTGAAAGATAGAAAAATCTTGGTTCTGATGTCAGCAAAGGATTGAAGCAACAGCAGTGGCCACAGAAGTGGGAGCAAGAAAAGAGATGACAACAAGACATGAAGTCAAGGGACAAAAGCAAAGCCCTTCCCTCAGACTTTCTTATATCTGAGCCACTGCAAGGTGGCACCATATTTAAGGCAGGTCTTTTCATTTCAATTAACCTAAACAAGAAAACCACATGCTTGAAAGAGAATGTCTCTTCTGCTTCCAACAATCATCTGTTGCCACAACTTCCTAATGCTGGAATAGCTGTCTGGTTTGAGATTGCATGGGACTTGTGCATACTGTCACCATTACTGTGAGTTCATATAAGTAGCTGATCAGCTGGAATGACCCCTGAGCCTTTGCAGGCAGAGGTTTGAAGTTAGGTTTCCTCTTGAGGAATAAGTGCTCTGTAGCCTCTTATTTTCTGCACGTTGGCCGGTTTGAGGTTTCTGTGTTAATCACAATATGTTGGTAGGTTAAACAGCCTCCAGTGTATGGATTGGCACTGAAGGATATTTGGGGACACAAATTAGACTGTATAGGATCTATCTATCTATTTACCTATCTATCTATCATTTATCATCTCTCTATCTGCTGACAGAGATAGACAGATGGACAGAGAGACAGACAGACAAAGACATAGCATTAAATTGGTCAGGAGTTAATAAGGGGAGGTGCATCAAGGGGAGTGCATCTAAATATCATCAAATGATATTGATGAAAAATCTCAAAAATCCTAAAAAAGAAAAACACACATGAGCATTCCCAGAGGCTGATCTGATCTAGATGATTCTTTTTAAAAATCTATTGGCATGTACATGCATTTATTTTTTAACATTTTATTGAAGTTATGTGTTTTCATACATCATTTCTCATTCCAAACTATACTCATCTTGTTTTCCATGTCCTCACCCCACCCAAGTTCATACACCCTGACATCCCTGCCCAGTATCTCTCTGATTCTTTTCAAAGATTTTTCAAAGCAGAGGATTATTGTCCTTGGAGGAACTTTACTGCTTCAGTTGGTTCCCTGTCCCTGTTCCTCTGCTGTTGTTACCTCCAATCTGTACAGCTCCAACATATATATATAATCACACCTATACCAAAATTACATCATCTGTACACAAATTGTCATTTCCATATCATATTTCAGGATTCACTTTTTTTATTATTATTTTTTGTCTTTTCTAGACAGGGTCTCCCTGTAGCCCCAGCTGTCTTGGAACTCACTCTGTAGACTAGGCTGGCCTTGAACTCAAAAATATCCCCCTGCCTCTGCCTCCCAAGTTCTAGGATTAAAGGTATGCACCACCACACCCAGGTAGGATTCACATTTTTTATGTGTATGAATGTACTGTCTGCATGTAGGTTTGTGCACCCATGTTGTGCAATGCATGGGAGGTCAGAAGAGGGTGCCGGATTCCCCTGGAACTGGAGTTAAAGATGGTTCTCAGCCACCATGTGAGTGCTGGGGATTGAACCCAGGTCCTCTGCAAGAGCAGTCTGCGGTGCTCTTAACTGCTAGACCATCTCTCCAGCACCAGGATTCACATTTTTTTTCATTTTTAAATTTATATTACTCCAAAATATGCCTTTGTATCCTCCACCTATATAACAAGATTACAAAGTCTAAAAATAAGTGGTGGGTTAATTCTAGAGCCTGTTAAGGGGTTTACGATATCTGAGCACAGTTGCTTTCAGGGAAAGGGGAATATAACATTGATGTTGCTAAGTATGCCTTACAACTCAGTGCTTGGTACTAGCATCCACAAATAAGGGATACCTTATATTTGTTATTTAAATTTTAAAAATATTTTTAAATTTTATTTATTTATTTATTTTTATGTTTATGAATGTACTGTCTTCATGTAGGTTTGTGCACCCGTGTCTTGCAATGCTGTGGAGGTCAGAAGAAATGAAAAAAAAAAAAAAAACAGAAAAAGATGCAATGCAGGAAAGGTTACAGAGAATGCATATCGTAGGATGGCTGGGGGTGGGTGGGGGGAACGGAAAGGTGATATATGGCCCTGAACTTAATTGGAAAATTGATGTATGAATACACACAAAGCATCAATACAAAAATTGAAACTTCAAAAAAAAAAATTTTACAAACCATATCAAATGCACAAAGATTCATAAAAAGATCATCCATTGACAAGTTGGATTCATACCAGAGAAGCAGGGATGGTTCAACAATACAAAATCGGTAAATGATCGTAAACACATAAGTGGACTGAAGGAAAAAACGATCATCTCAATGATGCAGAAAAAGCCTTTGACAAATCCTGCATCCCTTCATGACTTAAAGTCTAGAGGGAAATTGGACTGGATGGAATATAACTTGATAATCAGGAGCCATAATAATAAAAACCCACAGCAGCATTATCCTAAGGAGAAAAGTTAGGATCCCATCATAAGGTTGGAACCCAGCAAGGCTGCCCCTTTATTGCGCCCCCCCCCAATTACATTCACGCAATATAGTGCTTGAACACTGNCTAGTCAATTTCTTGTTCTGTTTAGCTATGCTACCCTCTGAAAATTGTCAGACCAATCCCCAGAAGGCATTCAGGAGGCTAATGCTCTGACTTCTTGCCTGCTGAAAAGGGATGTTGGATGTGGCAACTGGTCTATCTTCCATTCAGAGGAGGATCTAAATCCGTAAAGAGAGCCATCTCCAAAAGGATAACTATATAGGAGAAAATGTCCTTGACTAGTGCCATTGAAAGTGACCAGCCGATAGGCCATGGGAGTAGTTAGTATACATTATGTAGCGCAGGGGACAGGAAAAGAAGTACACGACCAGGGTGAATTCCTGCTCCACTTAAGTCCATTAAACTTCCTTGACAAGTCGGTTTCAATTGTCCATTTATTAGCATTCTGCTCTTGTTATGTGGCCCGACGATGTCTGGACGTAGGAATCTGCATCCAAGGTTTTGAATAGTCCAAAATATGAGTTTACAAGCTTAGAATGGGTTGCTAGTATCCATAAGAGAAAATTTTTTCTATATTCAGACATAGTTTTACAAGCAACAGTAGCAGACCTTCTTCAATTTTGTGTCTCTGCAGGTGACCCTATGTGAATATGAGATGCGGCCAAGATCAAGGTTTTTGTCTGTTTAGAGCTTATATATCAGTTATAACGTTGAAAACCAGTAATATCTGAGGCGATATACTTGTCTTTCTAAGCTTTAGATAAGGGAAATAATTGACTATTACTGGGCGCCCTTATACTCTTGTGTGTTTAGGCCCACACAATTAGCCCAGATTAACCAAACTTATTTTCTCAAGGTCACTTGAGGTTTCTGCTCTTCAGAGGACACTCAAGTTTTCAAAGAGGGGAGTGCCTGGCTCCTTTAATCAATTCCTAACCATTCAATCTCCTATGACAAAGAGTCAGCGATACTTACGTAGCCAAAGCTTCCTTTTTGGAACTTTGATCAAATTTTTCCTCTCGTCTTTGATCTGCCCCTATCCTTTATAGACTGGTCACTAGCTGGGGTTCTGTTATTGAATCTACAAGTCCCTCCTGTACAGGAAGCCTAGTGACTCACATATATCAGAACACGAACCATTTAACAAGAGGCCCATCCAAAATCCCCTGGGACTAATGAAATTCCAGAGGTTCCAAGGAACCAAAATTGTCCCTTCATTCCCTTGGCAGAATTGGTATGGAGGTTAGTTATGGTCATTAAGCATCCAAAAGCAAAGTTTACCAATCGCATCTGATAATTTCTAATTAATATATCATTCCTGAAATAGAGAGCTAGAAAGAAATCCTAAAGAAGCCTTGAAGCTTTAAATGTTTACTAGGAAGGAGATTCAACACCACAGGATAGGCAGGGAAAGCCAATGGGAGAGATTTAAACAATTTAAGCTGTATCTTAAATGTAAATCTTTTACTACAAACAGAAGTATGTTCTATTCCCCTTTTCCCTTTCCCAAGACAGACAAGATCTTATGATTTTCTCCATATCCCTTGGTTTGTAATATTTTCCAATAACAGACACACACATACCTATTCACTGGAATTACTATAAATTTTCCATGAAAGTGCATCAACTGTTTTCCTCTGGCCTAATGCTGCGGTTTAGGAGTAAACCTACAGATTCTTGAGTGCAAAATTATCTCTGAAAACATAGTGGCAAAGAGTCAGACTATTCCAAAAGTAAAACACTCGGAGGTTGCATAATAGACAAAGACAAAGAACACCTTTCAGTACTCAGAATTAACCCATTACTTGTCTATGTGCCTTTTTAATTCTTGAATCTACAATTGGGAAGTCCATTACAATAAGCCAGGAAGGATCTGAGATGAGATCACCCAACACACAACCTGGTATGGCCTATACATCCCCATTTAGTAGCTATTAGATAAAGGCCACTAGCATAGGTGTGTCAGTCTAACATTCTACTCTGGAAACATTTATCCACTTCATTCAAGTACAAGTATCTTATTTTCTCTGCTTTGCTACTTTGGTGTCAATAGATCCCATCCTGATAAAATGTTTGAGCCAGATCCCCTAAATTGAGTATCACCGTGGACAATTAATGAGAGACATCAAAGATCCCTCGATATCCACAAGACAAATACACAAAAGCCTTGAATTCTATGTTTAACTAGTATATACGAACCAATTATGCAAATCACAACCTTACATGTCTTAGTGGCGCATTATACCGTGTATTTTTTTTTTACCCTCCTTTTATCTTGGGATAATATCTATCTTAAAAGGTGAAGTAAATTTCTTGGAGATAGAAAAAAAGATGTTTTTTGTTTCTTTTTTAATTTTTTTAACAATAAGTACATAATTTATTGAGTACAAGAATGCCTTCTCTCGTAAAACTGCAGATGTGCAGTGAAGCAGTATGTGCCCCAGAAGCCCCGACACAGCCCGATGGAGGTCCCACCATCCAGAATTAGGGGGGCTTCGTATGTGATCTGAGGGCACAAAAAACAGGACCATGATATGTGACCGAAGTGGAAATAGTGAAGAGATCCAAACCTGGGCGATACATACAGATTCCAACCCCTACCCTCATATTTGACACAAGGGGGCCAAGAAAGACACAATGGAAGAAAGGATGAGCAATCGTTCAGCAAGTTGTGTTGGCATAACTGGATCTAAACTTGTAGAGGAATGAAATTAAACCACCGTAAACTCTCACTCTGTACAGAAGTCAATTCCAGGTGGATCAATCTATACCATCATGTGAAACCGCCAAAACTGTGGAGGTGATAGATGAGAAACTTGTCAGCAGACTACAAAACATAGACATAGGAAACCCTATACTTCCTAAATCAGGATACAGGCAAGCTGCCAACAAGAAACAATAAGAGGATTGACTATTGAACCAAGATGTAGCCTCAGTTAAACTCAAAAGCTTCTTTATAGATCAACTAAAAAAAAAAGGTAGAGTTTGTTGGTTGAGGTTTTCTATCCTGTTAATCCATTCTAGTAGTCTAAAATGTCATCTTAAGCATATGATAATTGATGTATAAATAACTGTTGTGAATTCCAACATAAATTGCGAAGAGTCTCTATCCAGTCATTTTGATTTCTAGGACATTCTTACCCTAGATTTTAATTTCTGTACTGGTAGTCTCATGTGTTTTCTGGAGGAATAATGCAGATTGAGCGTTTATACGTCATCTCCTTGCCACTCTGCTCTTTGGGTCTTTGCCTTGGAAGAATGATTCTGCAGTTGCATAAGGCTTTATTGGAGAATAATATCTGTCTCAACTTTATATGGCTGATAATATTCATGGAACATTGTATTGTCTTCTCTCTCTTCCCAATTATACTCAGAGTATTTTTTCAGGATAATACTGCCAAGTTGGCATATATTATGCCCTTGTTTAGATCCGGTAGTATTTTAGACCAAAGCTTCTTCCCAGCTTTCCTCAACTGCATTGAGAAATCAGCTGTAAATTTTTCCTCTTGTCAGGTAACTCCCAATGTTTAACAGCCTCCAGTCATTCTCTATGTGCTTTGAGCATGCCTTGTATTTTTTACTATGATACTTGTGCAAATGGGAGAGATTTTATTTTCTGTCTGTTTTTTTCTTGGTGTTTTCTAATGTTTCTAAGTATAGGCTTTAAATTTGGGGAAATATTTCCTCCGAAAATTAAATAGTCTGTTTGCAATGAACCTGCCAAGCCCATATTGTTCATCCCTGTGAGTTTTCTCTCTCTCTCTATCTCACTATAATTCGTAAGTTTAGGGGCTTTATTTTCTTCAATAAGTATCTCCAGAAGTTAACTGATCATTCCACCTTCTTGATGTTAAAAATATGAATAAACCGTTATATTTGATTCCATCTAATTCTTATCCCATATTGTCTTCCAATCTTTATAATTCTATTTTCTAATTAATCGACCTTCACTATATTAACAATTTCTCACCAATCCTTTCCAAGTTGTTATGAGATGTTGTATTAGTCGGTACTATTTTCGAGCTTGAATTTGTCTTCAGAGAAGTTTCTAATACATTTTTATCCAAAAGTCATCCCGAGCAATATGTAGTCATTGTCCTCCTTACACAATTAATCCTGTCTTATGCCCTGACTTTTTCTAATCTCTCTATTTTTTATGTGTATGAGTGGTAGCTAGACTTATGTGTATGCTATGTTAGGTAGGTTGCACTCGTTGTCATGCAAAGCCTGCAGAGGTCAGAGAGGGTGTCGGTATTTCCTTGAACTTTCGGAGTTAGAGTGTGTCTTACCTTGACAATGTAGGTTCCGCCCTCGGAATTGAAGCCCCTGTAGTGTTCCTTCGAGCAAGATGGCCTCTCTTAACCCCTGGCCATCTCTCCAATCCTCAGGTCTGACTTGTTTATGAGCTCCTTAAATTCCCTCAATGCCTTGATTTTTTCTAATCGTTTTCATAATTGTTCTTTTGAACAAGTTCTGTATCTTGAGGTATATCCAAGGTGTCTTGATTAGAGGTTACTTGAATAGGGGTATTTGTGTTTGGTGGAGATCCACCTGAGTCTTTGTTATTATTCTTTCTCTTTCCTATTGAGGACTTTTAGGATATTTGGGTTCCCGCTTAAAGTGTGGAAGTGTTTCTCTAACCTAGATATAAAAGCTTAAGGCTGTTATGAATTGAGCTGCCATTGAGATTTTTGTAGTTACATATTTTCCTCCAGGTGCCGTGTCTTGCCGTTGATTCTCCTTAATTATGTAGATGTTTGGATACTTCAAGCCACGTCAAAATCGCAAACGCTATCCTCTACACCAGTACAGACACAAACACTTCCATTTCAACCAGCAACAGCTTGACCAATGGATTAATAAGCCCACACCAACTTACAACGGCTAAACTCTCAGGCGTGGACATTGCAACTCCTGATATGGCGACCTCCAGGCACTCACCAGTCTCTGTGGAGCAATGAAATAAGGTCACACCTTCTCAGCTTGCAATGCAACCTGAGTACTCCACATACAAGTAGGGTTATTCCCAGTCACCCACACACGTGAGATGTACTCATGGAAGCACTGTATACAACACCCAAAATCTACCCATCAATCACCCAGGGCCAAGCGCTAAGGTCTGTACCTGGGGTCAGTAGGTATAGAAGGCTTGGGCCACATGGGGAGAAATCCGAAAGGCCATTCCATGCCCTCTGACCTCAGATGCTTCCCAGCACTCTTGGGGGGGGACAAATCCCTTTCCTTGACTTTGCCATTAGCTTCTCAGAACACACCCACCACATGACTGCAGACTTGCCATCTTGGAAATCCTTCATCTGAATCATTTAATTTCAGTACAATGTGGTTCTTGAGCATTTTAAGAGAAAATATAAAACTATTTGGAGGTGTACGGATATTATAGATAGGAGGAATATATTAGCATTAATAGTATATTTATATTTAATCTATTATATTTCTTTTTTTTTTTTTTAATTTGATGAAATACTCGTTGTCTTCGAATTGTGTGAAAATGTAAATGTACATCGTCATGTGCAAGTTCAATGTGTGTAGATCATGTGCAGTAGAACTCAGAGAAACTCCATGCTGTCTCTAATAACACTCCACCGCTGCCAGCCCCCCCATGTTCTTTCCTCGGGGGGTAGGAGTTCTCCTCGCTAACTCTCGTGGTTTGGAATCTTTCATTGGTACCGATAAGCGAAAGTCGGGGGCGCTTTCGCCTTCTCCCAGGGACAGCCTCTGTATGCTTTCCTGCACCATAGGGAGTTGTGGTTATTGTGTGTCATCACTTTTGTTTGAGGATTCCTTTCCTAGTTTTTTTTTTATTTCCTATGCTTTTTTTTCTAGTTCTTTGGTTTTTGTGATTTTTATATATAATTTCAAAGAATACTATATAGTGTTGCTTTCCGATTGGTACAAGCACTTTAGCACCTGGGCTATCTCGACCCGAGAGTCGGCCCTCATATCGTGTTTAGTCCTCTTAAACCAAAGGCCATATTTCTTAACATTCTCGGTGAGACTCTCTTCACTAACTTGATTATGAAAAGAAACTATGGTATCCGCTGATCTTGGAAGGCCAGAATCTATGGTGGTGCAATGGCCTTTAATCCTAGCATTATGGAGGCAGAGGCGAGCAGATCGTTTGATGAGATTCAACTGGCCACACCTGATCATAATCAAGAATGAAGTCCGAAGGACAGCAATGGGGCTAAAGGGGAGACCCTCGTCCTCGCCACAGCCACCAATAAAAAAGTAATTTCTGCAGAACCCCATCATTTACCATCCCTGACGATCAATAAATGTACCTCCTCCTGTAAAAAAACAACTAACTGAAATATCACGAAAATTCCTGTGAATAAAGGAAGAGAGGAAAGAATATGAAACAGTTTCCAGTCTGTACCTTGCTGTATTCCCACATACACATTTAAGCTGAGGCCATTAAATTTCTGGTTCATGCGGACCAAAATGTTCTAGTATAATTCTACTCAGAAGGAAATAGGCAAAAATGATCTCCTTGTTCTAAATAATTAGTAGATAATAATTTGCTATGCACCGACCGAAATGCAAATAAATGAATTCTCTTTCTCCATATACTGGACTTTATGTAATATTTGGGTTTTGGGGGGGGTTTGTTGTTTTGTTAATTTTGAAATTTTAATTTTTTATTTAAACTTTTTTTCATAAAGTCCATTTAAAACATTCATTTCTCAATCTGAATCTAAGTAAATGGATGTCAGGGTTAAGAAAACAAGTATATAAGAATAAAACATTCCTGTGTAACTGAATGACAAAATGTGGAGTAGTATATACAATACACAGCCAATACCTATGGGGGAACAAGCAATGGAGCCTTTTACAAGCATGGCCTTAAAAGAATGGAAAGTTGTACCTAGGCTCTAAAGTGCCACATTTAAAAAAAACAGTAAAAGAGACACAGAGTGAAAATGATTTCTTAGGTAGCAATGCCAGCTAAAGAGTTACTGTGAGAAGAACAAACAAAATGAACCCTAAATGGCGCAGACAAGAAGAAATAAAAAAACAAAAATCAGAAGCGAGATCAATGAAATAGAAACCATACAAAAAAATCAATTAATCCAAAAAAGTTTGTTCTTTGAGAGGATAACAAGATCTAACAAGACCTCTGTCCCAGTTAACCAAAAGAAAGGGGGATACAACTCCCAAATCAATAAGATCTGTGATGAAAGAGCGTATAATAGTCACAACAGAACAAGTAAAGAACAAGAGATTCCAGTACAATCATATGGGGATAACTTTAAGAAACCTATACCTAACTAAATGGAAACCTGCCTTTCTAGAGTTTCTTCTAAGGATGAATATCTAAATCATGGGATTCACCAAATCTCAACCAAGATGAGATTGACAGCTTCAACAGTCCCATGATATATGAAGAATTTGAAGATGTAAAAAGAAGCCTCCGCTAGCAACCGAATTAAGATTAGCGGCAGGCCCAGATGTGTTGTCCCACAGCAAATTCGTATAAAGAGTATTTCAAAAAAAGAAGCATATACACCATTAATACTCAAGTTGTTCAGAAGGATACAAAAAAGAGATAATTCTTCCAAATTCCTTCCATGAACCCAGCATCACTCTGTAGGCCTACCAAAATAAACAGGCAATGAGATGCAAACAACAAAAGGAAAGAACTATAGCGCGCGCCAGCACCTCAGTCCCTTGATTGAATACACGGAGATTCCAAAATTGCGTCATAAACAGGATTTTCAAATCATATAATACAGATCTACATCAAGAAGATCATCAATCATGACCAAGTTGATCATACCAGGAGTGCAGGGATGGTTCAACTAATACAATAAATCCAAATAGCATCAAGCAAATTGAGCTGAAAGCACAAAACCACAGATAAAACAACACCATTCATCTCAATTGATGCAGAAAAGCTTTTGTCAAAATCCATCATCCCTTCAATGTTTAAAGTCCTAGATGGAATTGGATTGGAGGGATTCTTCCTTAATGTAATCAAAGCCATATACAGGAAAACCAAATCCAATATCATCCTAAATGGGAGAAAATTAGAAGTATTCCCGCTTAAGGGTAGCGAACATCAAGAAAGGCTGGTCCCCTGGACCCACCGACCTCCTTTTCATATAGTGCTTGAAACACTTGCCAGGGCAGTAAGCCAAGAAAAAGGCAATTAAAGGAGTTCTAATCAGAAAAAAGGAAGTGAAGCTACTCCACACTTTTTGTTGAAGATATGATTGTCTACTGAAGGGAAACTAAGAACTCCATCAGGAAACTACTAGAAACAATGAATTCTAAACGAAACTTTTAGTAAAGGGGCAGGCAATAAAAGCAAAATAAGAATAATAGAAAAATAGATACGAAAAAAAATTAGAGCCCTTTCTCTACTACCAACAATAAAGCAAGCTTGTAAACCGAAGGAATACTTCAAGTAAGACCTTCCCAACCCTGCACAATATTTGCCTCACCAAAAAATAATAATAATTAGGAATAAACCTACACAAAGACACCAAGGATCTCTTACAACAAAAACTTTAAAAACCTCTGAAGAGGAAACTGAAGAAAGACCTATCAGAAAATGGACAAACCTCCCGTGCTCAAGGATTGGGAAATAAAAACTAAATTAGTAAAAAAAATTGGCTCCGTTCTATTTTTCTTCATGATCCGTTTAAAAAACAAAAAAAACAAAAAAAATAGTGCATTCCTATTATACCTAAACTCGTATACAGAATTTAATGCAATCAAGCCCCAATCAAATCCCCCAAAGAAGTGTTTCTTCACAGGTTTGGAATAAAAGATCCTCAAAGTATTTCCATTTATGGAGATGCTCTGTATCACAATAGCGAAAAAGCTGGAACCAGACATCCAAAATGCCCTCTCTCAAACTACCCAACCTGGAATGAGATAAATTGTGTACATTTGTACAAAATCGGATATTTCTAATTGAGGCGGTATAAGAAAGGAGCGAGACATCCGATTGGACTTTGCAGGTAAATGGATTAGCTAGAAGACACATGTTAAGTGAAGTAACACAGTCCCCAGAAAAACAAATGACAAATGGTAATCTCATATGTGGATGCTAGTGCCTATAAATACCCCCCCTATAAATATTTCCTCGCAGAGAGGGATGTATAATATAGCAGAAAACAACATAAGACTGCATCAAGGGCGACGAAAATGTTTAAACTGGGAGGGGGTGGAGGGGTTGGGAGAGGGACACGGGTTGTATTAAATTCGATAATAATGGGATTAATGCATATTTGTAGATTGCATCCAGTTCAACAAGTTTAATGCATTCAGTCAGTATTGCTCCAGACACTTGGCATACAGTTTAGTATCATGGTGGTTTTTAAGCCAGAAACTTAGTAAAAGGTAAATATTGTATATTTAGACAACATGTATTTAAGGCTCTGATAAAAGACGTTAATGGCATTTCAGCTCATGCGAGGTTGACGATTTGACCGATGCCTTCTATTATCGCACACTTTCGTGTATGACCAAGAAAATTTGGTGTTATCTTTTTAAAGGATACCGGATGAGAACTGTACTTGGCTGGCTTAGGGTAGTGGTGCTCCACGCACTGAAACATGTGTGCTGGAGGCCCCAGAATGACAAAGAGGCCGGGGCGTCTCGCACTTTCGCACGGTTGAACGGTGACCTTCAGGGCGCAGTTACAGACTGACCAGACCTTGGTAATTCGACACAGATCCCAAATGCGGCTCCCACCACGTGTCGCCGAAGTATCAGGAAGGGAGAGAGGCGTGGGGTGGAGCCAAGATCCCTGGTACGCTGGACCCCATCTGTGATGTCCAGCCGCAGTGACCGCCACTTCTTCTCTACCTGATGTTGTTATGGTCACGGTACAGAATAGAATGTCGGGCAGCCCTTAAACAACGGAGCGCCTTGAGACAATACCGCCCCCCTTATTTAGGGGGAGGGGAGATAAAAAAATAAAAAAGGGGGGGGGGGGGGGTTTTCTTTTTTCTTTTCTCGTACGTTGTGGGGTTTTTGTTTTTTTCTTAAAAGGAAAAGACAAGATATAAATTGTTGCTGTCCACATTTGTTTTACTCAGATTCTATAACACCATAAACTTTGGGATATGGCATCCACGTACAAATTCAAATAATATTTTTCTTTGATCCTATCACCTTGTTAGCATTCTCTTATCACCTATGATGATTTAATTAAAAAAGTTTTTTTTGTTTGTTTCCCAATTAATTACATATATTCACCCAAAACAGACAAGGTGAAATTTGATGAAATCTGTGCCGTTGAATTCCACCCTAGAGGTAAGTGGTAGTTTTATACAACTGCTTTTTTTCGAAGACTGCATGGGACATAAATAAACAAAAACCTATAAAGGATAAATAAAAAGAATATTGTCGGACCTAGCAGATAGATATTAAAAAACTAACTACAGGAAAAAGATTTGTATGATTCTCAACAGTTCAAAATTGTTCATTCAAACTTTCAATGACTGAGAAAGAAAAATACAGCTGTGCATTGAAGTTAGAGATAGTACCAAAAAAGTGCCAGCAGAAAGTTGGCCTGTCTGAACACTGAAAGTGAAGAAAAGACTAGATTGCTAAAAACATCAAACCGTCTGTTCGATACTATCTTTTAAAAATATTATTCACAGTGAGTCGTAACAAACTTACCTTCTAGGTGCCACAAAGGTTTAATTAATGAGGGACTTTCTTACACTCCCCACCAAGAATAAGTGAGAATTATATGATGATGAATGGTGTAGTCTCCCAACTGTAAATTGGAGCAAATGATTATAGAGGTAATCTCTAATAAAAACCGGTAAAACTCGCCTCTCTTTAATTGTACTAATAGACACAGGAACTGTGAAAGGGGATTATTCTCTATTCAAACCAAATTAATACTAAGTCTCCTTTAAGCTGTCACTTAAGCAAAATATAAATATATATACAGGAGCTCTGAAATCACCAATGGATTATTCTACAAAGAGATGTGGGGCCAGGGATCAAGCCCCCACAAAAGGTAAAGGCTTCCCTTGCCCCAAACTAGTAACCTGCAAGAAGAGAGTGATAAGGCCCTGCTGTCGAGACATGATGTAACAACAATGGGAAAGATTATTTGAAGGACCACACAGGCAAGTGTGTACCAGATGGCTCTCTGGAAACCAAGGAAGTGTTACCAAAGGCCACTAAACCGAATTAGAAATATAGGTCTTTTGAGTCAAGCAAGTCTCCTTTGTCAGCAAGCAGCTACAACTCCACTGCCTTGGAACATCTGTGCAGCAGTGGCAGCCATATGCCTGTAATATCCCAAATCTAATTGGCTATTGCTCTCTCCTTGGAGGGATAACCAATGGCTGATGCCACAAGCTTACATCCATCTAGTGATGTAAGGAGATGTATAAAGCCAAGTAACCCTGTCTATATTTAACATGAAAAAATGTAATTCATTCGGATTAACATAATCCGCATCCAAACATTCTTTGTCTATACCAAAGTAACCATACAACCATAACAATTAGTACTGTTTAAATACTTTATATCTTAATTGCTTGTGCTTTGCATTAGTAGGATCGAAAGGTTATTCCTGGAACAAACCTGTCAGCCCATGAAAACAGGCAGAATGATAGACGTCCAATACAACAGCTCCACAGAAAGTAAACTGTTTTGCTTCTCATCCCACCTGTGCCCCTTTCCTAAGCCTAGGTTGAAAACAATCTTCAGAAGAGGGGTCGTGGTAGGATGTAATGGCTGTGATTGGGGTGAATGGGTGAAACTACAGCAAAATATAGTCTGGAACACTCATCTTGATCTACTTGATTGAACATATAAGCAACCCCCTGCTGGATGGTGGGCACCCATGAGCTGTGTGGATTTAAAGGCACAACTGTTTGCAAATTGGTTTACATGAAAGATGCCTGTACTCATAAAATTATCACTGATTGTTAAAAAATGAAGAAAAAAAAACAGAGAAGAGTGCAGGAATTTTATAGCCAGAAATGCATGATCTGGGATGGGATGGGTGGGGGGTTGGGGGGGTGGGCGGGTAAGGGCAAGGGAAATATGCCTGGAACTGTAAAATGATGCAGGCATATACACAAAGCATCAAATAAAAAACTCCTTTTCCTACGGCCTTATGTCACTTGTAGGACTCTGCCCCAACTTTTTATTCTATCATACTTCAGAGTTTTGGGTTTCACATAGAGGTCTTGATTCCTTTCAAAAGTTGATTTTTGAACAGGGTGATAGGTAAGTGTTTTATTTTATTCTCTACAAGTGGTGATTCAGTATTGTTCTAACACAATTTGTTGATGATGCTGTCATTCCTCCATTGAGTCTTTGTTGGGCCCCATTGTCAAATATGAGGTGAGCTGGGGAAATTGGTTATTCTGGCTCAATGTCTTGGATTTCAGCTTTTGGTCATTTGGTCTAACCAGGTCTGATTTTGCGCACTAGTCCCGCCAGGCTGTATTTAGATTATAGCGCCTGTAGTAAATTGTTTGGTGTCTTGTATAGAAATCCCCCCAGTATTGATCATTTCACTCAGGGTTGCTTTTGATATTTCAACGTGTCTTTTGTTTGTTCCATATGAATTTAAAGAAACTCTTTTTATCCCGGCTGTGAAGAAACTCTTGGGATTTTACTTGGAATTGTGTTGAATTGCTATATTGCAAAGTCTGGGTATAATTGGACAAATTTTTTTACTTTATTAGATTTTCCAATCCATGAGCATTGGGAGGTCTTCTCCATCTTCTGATGTCCTTCTTCAGATCTCCTTCCTCGTGGATTTCATAAATTTTTGTTGTAGCAGACCTTTGTGGTGTTTTGGGTAAGGTTTGTTGCTAGGTATTTTATTGTTTTTGAAGGTCTTGTGAATGGGAAGGTCTCCTGTATTCCTTCTTCAGTTTGCCTTGTTGTTAGTGTAAAGAAAGGTACTTATTATTCTAAGGTTAATTTTGTATCATCCACTTCACTGAAACTCTTAAAATTTTGTTTCTAGGAGCTTTCTTGTAGGGTTTTTAGCATCCCTTAGTTCAACACTCATATGGTTCAAAAAGGGATAGTTTACTTCCTCTCTTTCCCATTATATTTCCTTTAAATTGCCTTTTCTTGCCATAGTTGCCTCTACTAGCCAGTGTTTTTTTTTTTCTCTCTCTCGTTCTTTCTGGAGTTTGTCAATCCCTTCCTTTAGTTCTTTTCAAGTTTGTCATTGTATCCTTCTAGGTCCTTTTTGAGTTTTTCATTCTCTCTCTTTAGTTCTCTCTGAATTATTCTTTACTTTCTTTAATTTCTCTGCATAGGTCTGCAATTATTCCTTGAAGGTCTGTATCTGGGTTCACCTCCAGGGATATCCCATTGTACCTATCTCCTACCAGGTTGGTAGAGCTTGGTGCAGAATTGCCCTGCACTATTCTCATGTTGTCCCTTCGTCTTGTCTCTGGCATGTGGGTTTCCCTTTTGTGATTCAAATCTCAAATGCCTTTTCAGTGTGTTGAAGGCTGAAAGCATGTTTTATTTTGCTTGCCTTCATTCGATGCTTTTATTTTTCTTTTTTTTTTCCCTCTCCTTATTTACGGAGTGTTGATTTGTCTAGGTTTCATGCTTTCACTTTTGTTTATATATTGGATATTGGAAGTCTAAGTCACTCTTCCTTTCCTGTTCTGAAGGTTCTCCTAATCCACTGGATACTCTCTCCTAAATTCCAGTTGTTGGGGGGGGGGGATTCCTGACTTAGCCCATGCCCTGGTACCTGCCTGGAGCAGTGGCAGTCTGCTCCAGGTGAACCTAGATCTGGAACCTGAGCCCCAGACACACGACCTGACTATGGCACCTGAGCAAGTCCCAAACCCGAGATTGCTTCTGGCTATTAGGGTGAGGGGCACCCCAGCAGGGCAGCCACACTCTGCCTGGGCTTAGGGTTCCAATCTAGGCCTGCTAGGACTAACACCTCTGCCACAGACCAGCAAATCAATTGTCCAGCATCCCGAGAGTCAATGTCCTAAGATTTTACCTGCCTAGAGCAGTGGCGAGCTGCTCCAGGTGATCCTAGCAGGTCCAGAACCTATACCCCAGACACACGACCTGACTATGGCACCTGAGCAAGACCCAAACCCAGGATATCTTCTCAGGAAAAGACTTTCTAAATCAAACAGTAGCTGCACAGGAAATGAGGTTGACAATTGACAAGTGGGACCTTATTCAACTCAAAAGTTTCTGCACTGCAAAAGAAACAATCAGGGAAGTGAACAGAAAACCCAGAGTGGGAGGAAACCTTCATTGCTGATACACCTGAAAGAGCATTGAATTACAGACTATATAAACTACTCATAAACAAAGAAGAAAACAAATGACACGCTCAAAAGATGGAGTAAAGAGCTAAGAAGAGACTTCACAAGTGAGGAAATAGAGATGGCTGAGAAACATCTTAGAAAGTGTTCAACATTGCTAATAATTAAGGAAATGCAAAATAAAAACCACTTTAAGTTGTCATCTCACTCAGATAAGGCTAATAAGCATCAAGAAAACAAATGATACTAAATGCTGGAGAGGGTGTGGGGAAAGGGGAACACTCATCAACTGCTAGTAGGAATGCAAACTTGTACAACCACTAGAGAAAGCAGTATGGAGAACCCTTAAAAGACTCAATATGAGCCTACTACATGACCCAGCCATACCATTTCTGGAAATATAGCCATCTGACTCTTCCTACCAGCAGAGGCACATGTACAGCCATGTTTATTGCAGCTCTCTTCACAATAGCGAAGAGCTGGAACCAACTCAAGTGCCCCTCGACCGATGAGTGGATAGAGAAAATGTGGTACATCTACAGAATGGGGTTCTGTACAGCCATAAGGAAAGATGACATCATGAAATTTGCAAGTAAATGGATGAAACTAGAAGATTTTTATGCTAAGTGAAGTAACACAATCCCAGAAAAACAAAAGATGAATGGCGTCCTTCATCTTTGGATGCTAGTAACAAGTACCTATTTGTAAGGCAAACTGAGCATTGTTAATGTTATATTCCTCATGATCTAAAGACAACTGTGCTCTTGCATTGTGAATCCCTAAACAGGTTCTAGAGCTGACCTTTTTTTTTTTTTTTGCTTTTTATTTTTTATTTTTTTATATATATTTTGTACAAGATTATCAAATCTAGACCCATGACCCCCACCCTATCCCCCAACTCCACCAGAGCTCATGTATTCTGCCAAACATGCTTTTCATCTCTTTCTCAGTCTTTCTCAAAATTCTCCATGTGGAAGTTGACTGTTTTGAGCAGAAGTTCACTGTTTCAGTCAGTTCTTTGATGCAGTCCTTTCTGTTGTTGTCGTCGTTTCCAATATGCATCACTCTCAACTGCTTGGACAAAAGCTCAAGGGGCCGTGCACAAGAAATACAACTAGGTAATTGGCTCTAGCATCCACAGATGAGGGATACCATTCATCGTTTGTTTTTCTGGGACTGTGTTACTTCACTCAGCATGATGTCCTCTAGCTCCAGCCATTTTCCTGCAAATCTCATGATGTCATCTTTCTTTACTGCTGCATAGAACTCCATTGTGTAGATTTACCACATTTTCTCTATCCATTCATCAGTTGAGGGGCGTTTGGGTTGGTTCCAGCTCCTTGCTATTGTGAAGAGAGCTGAAATAAACATGGCTGTGCATGTATCTCTGTGGTGGGGTGAGTCTTGAGGGTACATGCCCAGGAGTGGTATGGCTGGGTTGGGTGGCAAGTTCATTCCAAGTCTTCCAAGGGTTCTCACACTGCTTTCCATAGTGGCTACTCATACACATTTTAAAAAGTCCAAATTCTCTTTAAAAATCTGAAGTTTCTAAATCACGGGTTCTTGTAATATCAGAGTTAAATATGTTTAATTCAAGGCATCCAGAAAAAAAAATCTTTAAAAATACATAAGAGTCATCCACCAAAAAGCAAGGCTGTGAACATTTCTGGCACTGAAAATTATGATTTTATTCTCCCCAAAAGCTGCATTCGTGCTCTGAGACTATAAGGGTAAAAGACTATCTCAGAGTGACCCTTAATGAACTGCACCATCTCCTCTTTCTAAGCCCTACCCACCAGCAAACACCCATGAAACAAAACCTTCCCCTTTCCAGAGGGGGTGGGGGGCATAATGTGGGGAATACATTCAATGCAACAATTTCTAAGTTATCAGGAGTCGCCCTTAGAGGAGTCGCTGGAGAAACATCACTGCTGATGAAGTTCTAGGGCACAGCATGACAAAAATCACTGCAGATGGGCCACCTGGCATTCCCTAAGCCTGAGGGTAGTTCCAGCACCACACCCACTCCAGATCCCTGACATGCAGTAAGCCTCCCCTGAGTATCTCTTTCCCCAATATTAAGAGCATGGAGAGACACTCCTCAAGACCCTTCACACCCCCGTCAGGCTCCAGCTGAGGACTTACCAACACTCAAGGCAGTGGAATGGATTTTGAAAACCTGTGTCATTCCTACAAACAGGACTTACACAGGCAAAATACTCATACAAATCAATCAATCAATCAATCAATCATCAGTCAGTCAAAAAGTGACCAATAAACTGAGCATGGTGGTCCCAGATTTTTGGGAGGCTGTGGTAAGAGGACTGTCTCTGGCCTTGAGCTTATCAGCCTGGACAACCACTTTCAAAACAAGGAACCAAATAAAAAGTGGCAAATATATTTGCACAACTATTATTATTGCAATATTATTCGAAATAGCTACGGACTCACAGTAACCACAATATACTAGAAAACTGCTGAGAAAATTATAGTAGGAGCTGGAGAGATGGCTCAGCAGTTCAGAGCACTGGCTGCTCTAGCAGAGGGCCTGGGTTCCGCTTCCACATGGCAGCTAGCAATTGTCTGTAACTCCAGATCCAGGGGATCTGAAGCCCTCTCCGTCCTCTCCTCTCAGGTCCACCTCTTTACCTCCCATCCTGACAAGGAGCACTGAGATGCAACAGCGCCCAGCTCTACATGAGCACTCACACTCAGATTCTCCTGCTTCTGAAGCAAGCACTCCACCCCTGAGCCATCTCCCCAACCCTGTTTTTTTTAATGATGCTTGACTATAGTTTTTTCTTATGTGTATGACTGTCTGCATGAATGTATGTGCACCAGGTGCATGTCTGGTGCCTGCAGAGGCCAGAAAAAGGTATCAGATTCCCTGGAACTGTAGTTACAGACAGTTGTGAGCTGCTATGTAGGTACTGGGAACTGAATCCAGGTCCTCTGGAAGAGCAACAGATAACTCTTAACTGTTAAGCCATCTCTCCAACCCCTTCAATGTAGTTTCAAAGAAAAACAAAGCAGGATACCAAGTTAACCATACATTCATCATGATTTCATTTATGTTAAAATCTTTTTTAAAAAGGTTAGAAGATTTAAAACTCATAAGGAAAACTGTCTTTTTTTATTTTATTTATTTTTGTGTGTGTATGAATGTACTGTCTGCATATAGGTCTGTGCACCCGTGTCATACAATGCCGCGGAGTCAGAAGAGGGTCTGGATTCCCCTGGAACTGGAGTTCTCCTGGAATTGGAGTACAGAGGTTCTTAGCTGCCATGTGGGTGCTGGGGATCGAACCCGGGTCCTCTGCAAGAGCAGTCGGTGCTCTTAACCACTAGCCTATCTCCCCAGCCCCGGAAAACTGTCTTCTTTATATTCACCTTTGTTTCCAAATTTTATACCATACTTACACAGTATTTTACGGTTATATACACAGTGTTTTAATAGTGCCTGTGAGGACCGCAGCAGATGTAGCAAGCAGAAGAAATTCATCTGAGGCAACAGGGGAAACTCATCCCAGAACTGAAAGAAAGCTCATGCTCAGAATTTATTTAACTTATTTTTACCACAGCTTGTTCTATAAAAGACACAGATAGATAAAATACAATCAAGCAGCATAAATTAGAAGTAGGTGAGAAAGATGCAGGAAAAACAAGGACAGGAAGAAAAAGTCGAGCCAGGAATGAGGCGAGCAAAACACTTGCAATGCAACACTGCATAGCTTGCCGAGACTGGGCCCCAGGCATCACTGTGACTTTCTAGAGAGAAACTGAGTTATAGGACTCTCAGTATTCATAAAACATGCTGATCGATAAAACCCAAATACAAGCCAGAGTCAGTTTTCCCTCTGTGATGTTCAGAGCAACAATAAAAAGAAAAATGTATAACCATAATTCCCTCATCAAAGAGGGTCACTGCAGCACCTGAGTCTGTCCTTCCACACTGTGTGCTAACAAGCTACAGTGTCCAACAAAGACCACTATCTAAGAACAGGTAAACCACAGGACTGATTATAAAGAATGCAGATTTACTATGCTGGACCATCCTATACATGAATACCTCTTTACTCATCCCTAAACATCACTGACAACATTTTTCTTTTTCGTAAGTCTTAGAACCAAAGCCATAATCTAATCAATCACTCAGCAGGAGACCCTGTCCCCTGGGCCTCAAGATACCAAAAAGGTCTCCCTTTCCATCAAGCCTAGAAGTTTCTAGGAAGGCCACTCACTAGTTTACCTTGGAGTAACTTCTATCCTACAGGTCCTTAAATGGGATGTCCAAGATTCTGAATAGACTATTAATCTAAACTTTACAAAAGCAATCAGCATCCAATGGCAACAGACTTCATGGTGAGTTTAAGGAAATGGGCCAAATGCTATGAGCTCACTGGAACTTGGGTACTGGACTAAGAATTTTAGACAAGCTGGTATTGTGGACAATGAACATATCACTATGAAAAGGATTCATGTTCGGACCAGAGAGATGCCTCAGTGGTTATGAACACTGACTGCTATTGCAGAGGTCTTGGGTCTTGTTCCCAGCACCTACAAGGTGGCTAACAACTATCCCTAACTTCAGTTCCAAAGGCTCCAACACTCTCCTCTAACCTCTGCAAGCATTGCAAAACAGGGTTACACTGATACAGATATAGGCAAAACACTCATATACATAAAAATAAAATGAATAAATAAAAAATGTCTAAGGGTTCATATTCAAAAATCACATACAGAGTAAACATGATTTGAAGAAAGAGAAATACATGACAAATATGACTCCTACTGAAGTCCCATTTCCCTTTCTGATTATGAAATAAATATTTGACTAATGTATTAATTTTCTCCTTACTGTGACAAAAGACCTGAACAACAGCATTCCGAGGGAGGAAAAGTCTGTTCTGGGTCAGAGCAGGAGGGGGCAGCAATCATGGCAGGGAGTGCTGGATAGCTGTAGTGTCAAACTGACACACTTGGGTTGAGGAAGTGTCAATTGGAGAATTGTCCCATTGGACTGGCCTGTGGCCATGTCTGTGGGGGTATTTTCTTGATTGTTGAGTGATGCATGAGGACTCAGCAGGCCTTCTTATACTGTATATAACAACCTACCCAGGGTTGGCACCACCCACAGTGGGCTGGGTCCTCATGCATCACTCAGAAGGCAGGCCGGCCAGGCGTGGTGGCACACGCCTTTAATCCTAGCACTTGGGAGGCAGAGGCAGGCGGATCTTTGTGAGTTCAAGGCCAGCCTGGTCTACAGAGTGAGTTCCAGGACAGATGGGGCTACAGGGAGACCCTGTCTCAAAAACAAAAAAAAAAAAAAAAAGAAGGCAGGCTGGGGGCTGGAGAGATAGCCTAGTGGTTAAGAGCACCGACTGCGGGCTGGAGAGTATGGCCTAGCGGTTAAGAGTGCCGACGCTCTCCAGAGGACCTGGGTTCGACCCAGACCCACATGGCGGCTGAGAACGTCTGAAGCTCCAATTCCAGGAGAACTCCATTCAGGGGAATCCGAGACCCTCTTCTGACTCTGCGGCGTTGCACGACACGGTGGCACAACTACATGCAGACAGTACATTCATCACATACAGATAAATAAAATTATAAAAAAAAAAGACACCGACTGCTCTTGAAGAGGACCCAGGTTCAATCCCCAGCACCCACATGGTGGCTAAGAACCATCTGTAACTCCAATTCCAGGGAATCTGATGCCCTCTTCTGACCTCCACGGCATTGCACGACACGGGTGCACAAACCTACATGCAGACGGTACATTCATATACATACAAAAATAAATAAAATTTAAAAAATAAAATAAAGGTGTCATGCTGAGCATGGGCCAGGGAGCAAGGCAGTAAAGCAGCGTTCCTCCAAGACCTGTGCTCATCCTGCCTCCAGGTTCCTCCTCCAGATTCCTGCCCTGAGTTCCTATGCTGGGCTCCCTCAGTGATGAACTGTGACCTGGGAGAGATGAGCCAAATAAACCCTTTCCTCCCCAAGTTGGTTTTGGTAGGTGTTTTGTCACAGTAATGGACAAGCAAGCTAGAGCACAGGGGAAGCATGGTAGCAGGAGCATTCCCACTCCACTCGCTTTCTCCTCCTTAGTCCAGGACCCCCAGCCACGCCATGGTGCCACCACATTACGGGTAGGTATTTCTGCTGCATAGCTTCAATGTCAACTAGACATAGCTGGGAACTGGAATCTCAATTGGGGAAATTTCCTCTATCAGACTGGTCGGTGGCATATCTGTGAGGCATTTTCTTGATCGTTGAGTGATTCGGAGGGCCCATCCCACTGTGGGTAGTGGCACCTCTGAGCAGGTAGTCTGGAGTTGTGTAAGAAAGCAGGCTGAACACAGGCCAGGTGAGCAAGCCAATAAGCAGAGTTCCTCTGTGGTTTCTGCTTCAGTTTCTAACTCCAGGTTCCAACCCTGGCTTCCCTCAAGGATGAACTGTGATCAGACCGTCTAAGGCCAAGAAAACCTTTTCTTCCCCAAGTTGGTTTTAGTCAGTGTTTTATCACAGCAATAGAAAGTAACCAGAGCTGGAGTGGTGGCGCATGCCTTTAATCCCAGCACTCAGGAGGCAGAGGCAGGCAGATCTCTGAGTTCAAGGCCACCCTGGTCTACATAATGAGTTCCAGGACAGCTGGGGCTACAGGGAAGCCCTGTCTCAAAAAAGAGAAAAAAGAAAAAAAAAGTAACTAGAATAGAAGTTGGTACCAGGAATGTGGGGCATTGCTGTGACAAAGCTGACCATGTTGTTTTAGGAGAAGGAGGATGGAAGCATTTGGAATCTAGGGCTGGAAAACCACTGAGTGTGTGGAGCTGAATGAACTGTTTGCTGTCGGGCTTGGAACAGTTATGCTGGAGAAAGGTAGATGATGGAGGCCTGCTTTGTAAATTTTCATAAGGAAACAAGTCTCTATTAGGCTGTTCATGTGATATCATTTGTGGAAATGAAACCTTTTAGCTTTACTAGGAAAATGATGCTAGTTAGTTGGAACTGAAAAATCAGCTGTGATTAATAAGAGACAGATCAACATCACTAAGGTGAAAATTATCTTGGAAGTATTCTCTCAAGGTCAGCACACAGAAGCTGCAGTCCAAAGAAGGCTTGTGCTGAACCTCAAGCTGCAAGCTCATCTTGGTAACATGCAAGCCTCCCACATGGTAGTGGTTTTGGTGACATGAAAGCTGCAGAAATGAAGGGGTCATATAGAGACCAGGAGAGGTCATGGTGAAGGTGTAGCCTCAGTTGCAGTGAAAACCCGCAGGACTGAAGGAGTCATTGAGAGAATCTGAGGCTTAGCACCATGTGAGGCCTGGAGAGGCCATTGGTGAAAGTACGGCCTCAGTTGTAATGGAAGTCAGCAGACTGGAGATGCCAGGACAATGGGATGTCTACCAAGGGCAGAGGCAGGTGTGGAGTGGAGCCAGCCTAAGCCTATGAAACAAGCTTCATGTGCTCTGGATGGCAGAGCCAGAGAAGTGGAGCTACCTAAGCCTTTTGGAGCCAGAAGATCATGACTGAGTCCCAGATGTCCAACACTGAGCTACACTGTTGGACTTTGGTTTGCTTAAGTTTGCCTGGTTCTTTCCTTTTGAGATAAAGCGGTATNCCACAAGCCTATACCTTCTAGCGTTTAGGAGATTTATATGCCACAGTATATGGCTGTCCATCTCTCTAAGGAAAAATACAAAAAGTAATTCCAGAGGAATCAACCACACATCCCAAACATACTGTGTACCTATACCAAGTAACCTACCAATAATGCAAATGTTTAAATACATATATATCTAATCACTTATACTTCATTAGCAGGATTGAAAGCCTGTACCTGGGCAATTCGAGGTCAGTCTCATGAAAGGAACCAGCCAGAACTGATTAGAGTACAAAACGACATCTCAAGACAAAGTAGGGAAAATTTCGACGTAGTGCTTCTTGCCCACTGTGGCCCGCATCTTCTAACCTAAGGAAAATCGTGTTGATAGGGGGAGTGGTAAGTATTGTAGGGGCTGCGATACTGGGGTGAAATGGTAAAACTTATACAAATATAAGCTCTGGAACTTATTTGATCAACTTGATTGAACATTCAAGCCGCCCCTGCTGGATGGATTTAGTAATCTTTTTTAAAGAAACTTTTTAAAATTTTATTGAAGTTTGCATTTCAGACCACATTTTTAATCATATTTAGACTCATTCCCCCATACATGTCCACCCCTCATGTCCCCGCCAACCAGAATTCATGGATTCTCATACCATATGATTAAGTCCTGTCTTTGCATCTTTTTCTCAGTCTGTTTATACTTTTAACTTTTAATAGATGCAAACAAGTGAGTATGTGAATTTTGGTCAGTAATCTTGGCCAAAAGGCCCTGGCTTTCTGCTCAAAACACCCAACAACAAGAAAACACACATCTTTACCCATAGTGCACAAACAATACAATACCTTAGGGTATATTTAACTATAGTCTCTTTTCTCTTATGGGGCTAGTAGTTACCTTTAAAGATCCAATCTCTGACCTACACATCAATCCTTAAGCGTGAAAATTGGAGCCCTCTCCCAGAGGTATTGTCTATTGCTCATTATCTTCTAACAGGCAAGTTTCGCCAACCTATCATACACAGTTATTTAAACCTGAGTTTCCATATTACCTGAAAGAAATTGTTTATAGCTGAATTCTACAAACTTGGGTTGCCCAATATAATAGTAACTAGCTGCATATGATTAGTATGAACTTGCAGGTTTTAAAAACTGAAGATGAAACTTTAGATGGCAGCTAGTAAGCTGGCCACCCAAAGGTACCCTTAAGACGATCTACTACTTAAATTGAGAAGAAATAAAGTTGTTCCGTTCATCCCCGACTAGGAATGATCGTTAATTCTTTATTCCTTAATTATGAGAAATTTATTAAAATTTTGATTACTGTCACTTAATAATTCACTTTAAAATTCCTCATTACATCTGTACCAATAATTCCCTTGTTGAGGAAACTTCAGGGAAAAGATCTTGACAACCATTTGACCATCTTTGTTGAGTATCCATGTCTAGGGTTATATATATCCTAAGGTTAATTGCGATCGTTACTATTACTGAAGGCTTTAGTTTGAGCAGAAATGTCTGGTAAATGCACGCATGCTATAGAGCAGTACCAAACAATTTGACCTGCCTTTGAGATTTTTCTGCTATTGAATTAAAAACTTTAATTCTGGGCAATTAATAGATCAGACATCCTCTACAATTCTGTCAGCAATATACCACATTCATTCTACATATAGGCACATGATATTGGAGAACTGTGCAACCTCCAAGTGTTAGCCGTGCCGGTACCTCGTTCAGCTTCGCTTTGAATTTAAACTTTCAGTGAATATGTGAAATTACTGTGAGAACATGCTTTTATATGTGGACTTTTTAGTCAAAGTGGTATAAGCTTTGCAGAAATCCCTTAATGGACTAGTTGTATGTAATATAAATCTGTTATTGAAATTCTTGTAGATAACTATGCTTCTAATATTGATCTTCAACAAGGAAACTGAATGAATCGTAAATTAGACAAATGATGAAGCCGCATACACATCAAAAAGGGTCACATGAAAGCCTAACACCAAAGTTAGTGTAGTTGCTGTAGGAATAAATGGATGCTTATATACATGATAGACACAAAACATGTTCTGGCATGTAGAATTCATTATGCCATTCTATGTATAAATTTCTCTTGAATTGATAAAGGTACCCAGAAACTTGAAGATGGGACCCTATTACATAGTCATAGGGATGTAAAAAGCTATAGGTCGTAGGAATTTGTCTCCTCAAGTTTTTATTTCGGTGAATGTTGAGTCATGCGCTAATTGATTTTTTGGTTAGTCTTATATTCACTCAGAGAAACTGTGTGGTGCCTAAAACAGGCGTTCTTTGTAGTACTTCTTAATTCTCTAGGAGATTTTCTACTCATATATCGTTCCTATATATTATAGGATGCTACATTTTTATGTCAGAAAATGTGCTTTGAATTCTTACTCTTTGTTTCACTGAATGTTAAATCTTTTGAATGCCTATCAGAATTCTGCTGTATAGTTTTTGAGTATATTTGAAATAAAAAAAAAACTATTCAGATCTGATGCACTATGGCCATAAATGCATAAAATCAAGATATGTCTGAGCAGGTGATCTAATCTATCTCTATAGTTATACCAGAACTGCTATCTATTACTAACTGTGGCTGGAGAGATGCGATTCATGCACTCTTAGAAGCCACTGACCCTGCTCTATGGCTGGAGATGACCGAGGCAAGTGTATCGAAGTTGTCACACTCCAACACGGATCCACTATTTGTCGATGGCAAAAAAGCCTCTTTGAGTGCTGCGAGTTGCTTATCCCAGAGGAAGCGAGCATGTGCTCTCACACAGTTGAGCAATGACCCTCTGTCGCCTTGCACATGCCACAGGGTGGCCACCCAAACCCCTATCGTCCTCACCGACCACCGCTCACATTCCTCACTACCACCCTCACCTCAACCTTAAAATAACTACAAATCATTAAACCAAGCCCTATCCACACATTACTTCCTCCAAGAACACTTCCTCTCTTACCTACTCACACCTACCAAAGTCAGTCCAGCAATCTTGAGTCTCTCCCTGAGGCTTTCCATTAGTATCTTCACCTACTCCACTCTACATCTAAATCCTACTTCCTCCATTTATCTATTCCTAAACATACAGCTAGGCTGTGCCAAGCGACAACAGCAGGAGAATCATCTGGTGTGGACGCAGAACCAAGCTGCTAGTCGTGTATTCATCAGAAGGTACCAGGTAGATGCTTGGGACTATAGCGATAGGTGAGTTAGAGATGCTCTGGTGGGTATTTCAAATGAAGAGGGAATACTTGTTATGCAACACATAGAAATATAACATTATGCCTGTATCTCTTTCATCTCATGGATATGTCTACTGTGCTATACCTATTGTTATCTTATCATATAATGGGTGAAATGAAGGTCTTCATGTAAACAAAAAGTGTTTATAAGCGTAAATTATATGACAAAGTGTGCTTCAACATTAAACATTGTATTTTCTATTCTATGGATCTATGAGAAAGTAGAGAAGTGAAAGTGTGAGGCTGTTCTATACCTTACCCTTTTATTAGCTTTTTTCTCTTTGCGATTCTTTATTTCGTTAACTGATCACATTTAGGCGTTCTGCGTCCGTATGGAAAGTGACGCCCCCAGAACAGCTGTTAAACTGCGAGGACACAGAACACCAACTAGGTAATACGGCGAGGATGTACGATAACAAATGCAGACACAGAGCATTCCACAAGAGTGAGAGTTATGATTACAACAACCGTTTCACTGTCAAGTCCACACCACTGTTCTACCAGTCTCTACTTCTCTCAAGTTCAGATTTATCATTCTTTCCTACTAGATATATTATTTTTCACTTAATATTTGTGTATTTAAATTGAATTTCTTGGATCTTTGATTATATTGAGCGAGTGTAGAACATATGTATAAGGACAGTCAACTTCTCCCTACTTTACATCTCCAGGTAGAGCTATGTCTTGTATTTCCATATAAAAACCTCTACTATTGTTTCTTTGAGAACGTAGATGTCGGAACTTCCAGTTTGATAGAAGTAACTCTCAACAAAGGATCCTCCTGTCTCAAGGCACAACGCCTACGTTGGCCTTTATCCACAAAAAGGATCTTAGCTAAAGGAATATTTGAGAGGGGCCGTTGTCTCTGGCTCTGTACACCAATAAATCTACTTTATGATAAAATATATATAACACAGACACAGTATCACACGGGCTTATCATAATGCACATATTTAAAGCTTATAATATTATTATAGTCTCATACTTAGGGAACAGGCCTCAGCATTTCATAAGTTCCAAACTACTGAACAATGAGATATTGTCTTGCGCAATTGGTCTCCTGAGAGTACCAACTCGTATTCACCTACTTCATTTTGTTAACCATGAATTCTATTTTCTTATTCAAATTCGGAGGTTCACTATTCTATCATTTACCTTTTCTAATGTGTATGAATCGCATATCGCTTCTTTGCAAAATGTGTGGCTGCTTAATAATGTCAGGACTATGGTGAAGTGTTAATTACAGGAGGATCAGAAGGAGTAGAAGGCCTAAGAAGTCAGAACAGATCCAAGTTAATGGAGACTCGATTGTTAATCCATCGATTATGGTGTGCTCAGCGGGTACTCAGGTGAGGGCAGGGGGAAATCGAACCTAGGGTTCCGTTTGTAAAAGGATTGTAGTGTTTACTTTACACTTTCAGAAGGCAGGTCCGAACACAGCGCTCTCAGTCCGTACGCAGCAAATGTAAATATAAATTAGCTCTTAGTGGTTATCATATAAAAAATTGACTCAAGGTTCTATCATATAATAATTGACTTATATGGACCAGGTCAGTAAGACTCTTTTAAGCGTAACCACTCAGGCTCAGTATCTCTCTATTATAAACTCTGAGCAACCTCTCTAACGCACACACACTACTTATTTCATTAATAGTGGTGAACGAATATTTTCTTTCATGTCCTTATTGCGTGCACAACAATAATCCATCTAGCATATTATATTATCTCACTTTTTTGGTGGTGGACACATTGTAGACTATTGCGGCTATTGCATTGACTAAGCAGTTACACTGATCAAAGTCGAGCACCTTCATTTTAGGTAACAATTGAGCATTTAGAGTATAGGATGAAGTCTCTTATAAACGCAATAAGAATCTCTAGAAATTCATGCGAATGAATTACAGGCTGCACAATTAGAGTTTGACACGAGCTGTTTTGGTGCTTTACGCATTATTTGATAACATACTTAAGATGGATAACATCTATTTATTGAGCACATTTCTAGTGTTGAAAAGTCTAGAGTTACTTTCCTCAGAAATATAAGAATAACACATTTTATCATAGAAACTTGTGAATCAACAAGCTATATTTACCCCTTATTGCTTATAAGGCAGTATATTCTAACGCACATAGAATAAGGAGCTATCTTGTCTTAGAGTATATGTCACTCTGCGATAGGATATCCGCAAGTATAGATTTCAAATTCCAAGATGGTCGATGCCATATGTCTCTTTTAGTGGCTACATGAATCTCGTCTACAGGCGAAAAAGAAAAACTAAGCATGGGGAGGATAGCTAGCATTCCCACAGCCTTGCTAATGCATATCCAGACCCTACTACAATATTAGTCGCGCGAAAATATGCGAATCAAAAATTTAAAATAATGATAAGACGAAATTAGTTAACATCAGATCTTGCGTGAATGGGGAAAGGTAGAATATTATTAAATTACTCTAAAGGAAAACGCATGCGACGGAATTAGTCCTGGAAAGAGTAATTAGGAATCCATTTACATATGAGAGTTCTAATCCAGTAACCCAAAGAGATAGACCATAAAAGTGCTCCACAATGTATTACCTTTGATCTATTCAAATTCTTGTAAGGAAGTTTTAAAAGTGGTGTTCGTATCAGGGAGCATGCGTACAATATAGGAATGTATGCTCTAGTTATATTGTTTAAAAACGAAACACAATCAAGGGAGAACTTAAGCGAGGAGCGGACACAACACAAGGGCGTGGGTTTGCTTTTTCCCACGCACGGACGATAGGAGAGCACGAACAAATGGGAATGGGTAGCATATTGAAGGAGCAGAGGGGACAATCCAATTGAAGCAACTGAGGAACAGGGGTATCTCAAAGAGGGGGAGGGAGAATCTCAAGTGAAAGAGCACACGGGTACTTCTTGCAAGGAGGGAGGGCATCATAATAGAAGAGATGAGGGTATACATGATATTGGCGACGGGACAAATCAAGAATAGAACGGAAGGAGTATTGAAAAGGGGAGGGACGATCAAGGGAGTAAAGACAAGGGTATGAAAGGCGAGGGACACTAAACTCGATAAGAGAGAAGGGTATATGAAGGAGGGAGCGGGAACATAAAATGAATGATATTAGAGGTAATAGATAAAAAGGAAGTGGGAGAGGGACATAAATGAAAAGGAAGAGAGCAATAAGAAGACAAGTGAGAGAGAGGAGCGAGTAATGAAAGAGAGGAGTGGTGATAGGAAGTTTGGCTGGGGAGGGACAAAGTCAGGAGTGAACAAGACGGTATAGGATAGGGTAAAAGGGGAGACATAAGGAAATAGGGGTAGGGTATGGAGGGGAGGAGAACATAAGAATGAAGAGGAAGACGGAATGTTCAGAATGGGGTGTGTATGGGAAAGAGGCAAGGTAAAACGGAGGGGGGAAATCGGAGCAAAATCACAACTAGTAGTCACTTTAAATGTCAAAATCATATGGAAAACACTACTTAATGAAATGGATACATCAGGATGAATTTTAAATATAAGCTATTAACTATTTTGTAGAATAATAGGTGACGTTGTCTGGATAGAGGGGAGGAGAAATAATACCATCACTTTCTCTAATCCTAGTGACATGAAAAGACTTTGTCTACATTAAATACAGTTCAACGAAATACCCCATGTTATCTTATCTGGAGTTGACTAGGCTGAGGTCCATAAGACTCCCCCCCCCAACACCGTTGGCCACGGCAGAACACGTGATTTGAATATGTACTTTTCCTGTAGGTCATGGAATGCCGCACACCAACTTATGATGAAGTAGATAGCTATGATATGTACTGCAAGAAACAATAATATCATGCGTCGTTCGTACTTCCATGTAGATACATGGAGAAAATCAAACTTGTACTTGTGACCCAGTCAAAGCATTTTTCACTCTCCTTATGCGACTCGTGTGATAAGCTTTCAAAGATGTTATCTTGTGGCATGAGGTATTAACAATTAGGAATCACCGGAGCTACTAATAGTGCAGGCAAAGGCACTCTACCGAGGCTAAACGAGAAAAGGAATCCATAAGAGTGTTATATTATTTCCAACCTTTCTTTTGATTTTTGAATCTTTGGCCTTTGAAACTGGGATAATATAGTTAAATGGAAGACGAGAGGTTAAAGAACACATGTCTAATGGGGTGGTAACAATAGTGGGCAGAGCACGTGTGGTTAGGAGATGGCAAGGTCAAGACAAAAAACTAGAACTTCATTGAATTAAGAGCTGAGCTCCTTGAAAATGGTAATGTTAATAGCACTGCGAGCTCCCTCTCCTTAAAATCCCAATAGCTAGAGGTAGGTCGTTCTCACGAGAGATCAAGAGAGACCCTATCCCAAAAGGTTCACAGGTCCCAGCACATGGGCAAATAAATCTCACCTGCTAAATGGACACATAAACTCATCAAAAAACTGAGCCTCACTTACGGACTGTCTTACAATAACACAATATAGCTCATACCTTACATTAGGTTGTACACTCTACCTTCGCAGCTCCTCTATATAGACAAGCTTTCTTCTATTGGCGAGCGATAAGTATGGTGAATTCTTGTATGCCTACGTCTACAGAATATGATCGGTTTTTTATGTGCTTATTAACAACTTTTTTCCATTACAGTCTTCAACAGTCTAACACAGTAACTTCCCTTAACACAGCAAATCTTAACAACTGTAGAGTCAAGGGCATTAGCAATATGCAAAGATGAGGTCGCTCATATTTCGTATAACGAGAGACCAGAGCGAGCTGGCGAACAGTCACTACAGTAGATACGCCTGTATGCGCCATCGCCATAATCTAAGGCTCAAGAATACTCCATGCGCAGAGAGGAACGGGAAAGACTCTCATGGTCCCAGAAGGCAGTGGAGGTGACACTTGCAAGTGAAACTGTATTCTAACCTGAAAGAAGCAAGATGAGACATGGAAGGACTACGACTGCACTTCAAACAGTCACAACATACTGTGGATTGACACAATTACGAGTCCAGAAAAGAAATTCCCAGCTGAGTAAGTAAGGGGAAGGGAGAGCATGAAGTCTCTTATCTAAGGTAGCTGGTAGTAGTGTACTTTAGACACAAGCTATTGCTTAGCTATCTCGTTTCGTGTAGAATGGTGGGTGTGCATGAATGGTGAACTCCCTGTATTGTTCTGACATGCATCGCAAGAGATTTGAATCCTCATTTCATAAGAGTATATTTGTTGGAAAATATAATAATTGGATCCATGGAGTCTTTAACTTTCTTGTAATTTAAATAAATATCTACTATTTTTATTATCTGTACAAGGTGTTTTTTGTTTTCATTTGTTATAGTTAGTTGAGACAACAAAGCAAAAGTCAATTTTTGACCTGAGACACAGACAAAAGAGGGTTACCATTGCCTTCCCTGTGATCTTTTAGTGGAATCTAACATGGGGAACGTCGCCTGTTAGGCTTGAACAGGTTGGGTGCTGAAACACTCAACCTGGGCACCTTCTGAAATGCAGAGAGATGCCCTTCGTCCACTGATCCCCTCTTCTGACCGCCACAAGGGCTAATTTAGTGTTGTATCAATTGATAGGGAGGGGTATGAATTTGGGGTATTGTTGTATGTTGAGTAATGGAAGATGATACTAGTAAGCACAGTCTGAAGTGTAAAAGAAGAGGGTGTTTGAATATACATTAAATGAAACTATCAAAAAAGTTTAAAGCATATTCAAGAATTAAGACAGTTTTATTGAAACAATATGAAAAAGTAAAAATAATGGTCTTAGAAGTTTAAAAATGTTAAAGGGGCAGTGTATCTTGATCTCCACACAGTCTGAGCAACTCCAATCTCCCCAGCCCTGCACCCTGTATTCAATCTAGCATCTGGCCCAGGTCCACTTCTGCTCTTCTACCTCAGAGCTCCGGACCAGCTTCCTAACCCAGACCCTGCCACTGTGTCCTGATCCCCTGCACTCAGACCAGCTCAATTTTTCACAGAGCCTCAGATCTGTGGACTTAGTCCAGAAATGCCCACTGCATACTGATACACTGCACTCAGACCAGCTCAATTTTTTCAGTCTAGCTTGTTAGACCTGTCACAGGGAGTACCCACACCTAACTTGCCTTTGGACTCCTTAGGACCAACTGGTCCGATAGCTGTCCCCACCCCACCTTCAAACTTGTCTTTGATTCCCTGAAGAAGCCCTTGCTTTTCTCTGGTAAGTCTGATCTCTCGACACCAGTGGGTCTTGACTCCTCTATACCACACTGGGTAACTCGCAAGTTCTTCTTCCAACACCCATACCCGGTCCCCTTCTACGGCGTGGGTTAGAGCGCTGCTTTTTCGTCTGGCCTCTTGTTGCTGCACTTGAGGCAGCGATCTTGGCTGGCTCCAAATCTCTGGACACACCTCTCTAAAGCTACCACATGGTGTGAGAACTTTCACAAGCTGGTGGCTCCATGTCCAATCCAGAGTGGCGTCTTCTCTACACTTGGAGGGACCTCATAGCTGGCAGCCCTTCCCCAAATTGATTGCAGCTATGGGGCAGGATTAGCTTTGCCCTGTCTTTAGTAGGGGGAGCCGCCAGGATATCTGTTGGGACGCTCGATTGATCCGAACAAATAAAAAAATATCCAGCCTACTCACCTAATACTAATTTCCCAACTTGTGTAATGCATCCATGGCTGGTTAGTTAGGGACCTAAATATAGGAGGAAAGCCTGACATAATCTGATGATGTGGACTCCCTGAATGGGCACTCCTGAATAGCGCTGAGCTAGAGCCAGCTCTGCTCTATATTACTAAATCAAAAGATCCAGTCCAGAAGCCCAGCACAACCAGAAATTTCATACCTACCAGATTCAGAAACAATCACAAGGCCATCATCAAGGTCTATCAGAAAAGACATCGGGGTCTGTCAAAAACTCTAACAAAAAGGAGGTTGGAGTATTCACCTACAGCAAGTCATAAAAAATGGATACATTTACATGAGCCAAACATCACAACAAACTATAACGCAGCCTAATGATCATAGCAATTAAGAAGTATGTATGTCCCCAACTCAAGCACCCAAGCAAAAATTCCTAATACGACAGCATCCTAAAACTGAGTAACTTCCTAGAAGAATAGGCTCAGCGATCACATAATTTAAACCATAGATACAAATCCAAAATTATCAAAGATAATCAGTTTTGACATTTATAAGAATACAACCAAATCAACACAAAATAATTCTAGTAAATCTATTATATGATAAACTTTCATGACTCGAATCTCAACCCAAGATGATAGAAATATTGAACGAATAATCTAGAGGCTGGTAATGTGTAGATCAACGTAAAGAGATTGAATATATAACACGCTTCTAATAAGCCAATATTTCAATACCACTGCATGGTATATCGTGACACACTGTAGGAGATTAGATGGTCTCACACCAATGCATTACCC
This sequence comes from Rhizomys pruinosus, assembly GCA_009823505.1. Classification (NCBI taxonomy): domain Eukaryota; kingdom Metazoa; phylum Chordata; class Mammalia; order Rodentia; family Spalacidae; genus Rhizomys; species Rhizomys pruinosus. Next base: position 73,101 of record VZQC01002875.1, read on the forward strand.
CACGAATGAAATATGGAATGCTAAAAAATACTCATGAGAATACTGCTGAGTTACCATGAAGTTGGATTAGAGACATCGAGTTGGTGTTTCACCTTCGCACCTTGCAGCAAGGTATTAAGTGAATCGTCTATAATCAAAATTGTTAAAAAACAGCAGGAATGTGTATAGCTTTAGCAAGGAATATATTTGATACATCTGATCTAACTTAGCATGATGACAATATCGATTGTCAGTAAAGCATTCATATTACGGTATACATATATGAAGGAGAGACGATCTTCAGTTGGGAGTTTAGATTTGTTTGTGATATTCTTGACTACAATATGCACTGAGAAATATCAACATGCGCCGGCATTGAAGTTATCATACAGTGAAAACCTTAACTCAATTAGCGTAAAAGATATGGCCACAACAAAACTTATATTGATGAAGGCGACATTGTATCTTCTCTAAATAATGAGATCCAGTAGGAACGAAAACTCTGCCGATCCCATTTAATCTTCACTAGGTGAGAAAGCATCTTAACTAATGTCGCACAGGAGAAAAAAGAGAATACTGAAAGACAGTAGCTATGAAAGATACAATAATCCAGAATTAGTTGTATGCTTTGGTTGGGACACATATATATTATTATGAGGAACATTAACTAATTTAGAATATGGATCCGATCTTTTCAGCTTGCACTAGTTCAAATGTATAACACCCAGAAGAGAGTCTCTTATGTGTAGCTAAAATATTGGCCCCATGTTGTTTCCTCTATACATGACTCCTAATATGACTCATAGTGCGCCGATTTGAACCAGTCCAGACATCAAGTAAACCTCCTTTCGTTTGGAGGCAGAATTAAAAAATTTCCTAATTAAGGACCCAGAGAAAGATTTTTATATATGATAAATAAGATAATACTTCTGATGTGCCAGCAGTTCAGTGATGAGTTATCGCATTTAAGATAATGGAGGTATTCTATGTTGACACAAAGCTAAAGCTGGACCTTGGATCTGGAGTTCCTTGAGTATCATCTTAGAATTCGTTTTGAAATGGCAAATTTACATTAAGAATGCCAATTGGAGAGAAGAACGTTGAGGTATCCTACACGCTACGAGCGTAACCAGTGCTAATATACCAAGAGACTGAGATCTGCAGATCGCATGAGGTTATTCAACTGTTAGGACATAAATAAGTCTACAACGGATTGTACACCTTTCCATAAGATCTAATATTATTGAGTAACCTACCACTATAACAGCAACGAAACTTACAGGTGAGAGCGATAATCCAAACAACAAGTTCTGTTGTCAATAATTAACTTAGATTTGAGCGTAAGTCGATATCCGAACTGGCCACTACTGAACTCACTCTAGTGCACTCGAGCTTGACTTGTAGCAAGGCTCTTAGACAATTCGAAGCTCTAGTATGCAACGGCCAGAATTTGGGTCTCACACTAGCTAATAAAGGGAACATGTCAACCCAGTACGAAGTGTGTTAGATCATTGCATTCTTGATGCGGTGATTGATGGGTCCACAGTAAGGTCTCCGTGCTGTATGTCGTCTAAAGCGTATTTGAGCATAGACGCCAAAGGGCTGGAAAAGTCATCACCAACTAGCGCTGGAGCAGTATCCTGAATAAAGGGTGGTTCCAGAGAGTGTAATGGGTGACTGTTATATAGTTAAGAAAAAAAAGACAAAATGACATATATCAGAGGCAAACATGGCGTCTAACAACCCTCAAGAAATGACAGTCATGGACGAATTTCAAGTTATGTGGAGGGAACCTGGTTATCTGACTAAGATAGGGAGGGTTTTGCAAATTCGGAAGAACTATTAAAACCATCAAAGAGATAAGAGATCAGACGGCACTTTTCATATAACATCACCAAGCCCAACACTGAGTCAGAGAGTCAAAATATCAGCGGAACGCAGGCTGCTAAACGAAAGGGAGAGATAATCCAATGATACACGAATTGACATTATTTTGGAGGTGAGGGTGGGGACAGCTAGGCACCAAGGTTATGTCCAGGCACCAGTATACACTCTTGCAGTCATCTAAAGTTTCACAAAAGTATTAGTGCCTTCTGTAAACGTCTAACCAAGACAGAGCTCGAAATAATTGTAGACTAGGTCGAGCACACAGAAGAACAGGCACGGCATACGTATGCATGGGCAATATTCTGACTAGAGTCCACAGATTAGCTTGTGACATTGAAGGTCTAGTGCAATGTGTATAGCAAGAGCAATTAGAGGTACTATCAATTTATCGGACCTAAGTCACAAATTGAGGCCTGTCAGCACTAAATGGCCAGAAAACGTTTCGCAACAAGAGCTTAGTGCAAACAGGGGAGATATAAACTGGGAAGAGTAGATAAAAGATATACATGCAGAGGATCAGATTCTGTATTAAGGTATAAGTAATGACCAACCAATTGCAAATGGTGGTAGCCTGAAGATAAGACATGTAATTACTTAAAACTTGCATTTCCCACCACAAGTCAGCTCAAATGCACCATTTTGTGCTTACACTCTTCTAAATTTCTTTTACTTCTGTTTATACCACTTCATTGAATTAGGTCTTATCAGTTCAATAACACCAATGTACTATTATATCTATTGTGAGACATTGTACTTCTTTAACTTTTGAGTGGCTTGAAATAAGTTCATATAATTGTATATCTCAAACCCCCCTTCCTTTAACACAACCTATATTCCTTCACATTAAGTATAGTATAAATTACCTAATATATCATTTTGCATAACTTGTCACTATTAGGTGAGAGGATTTGTCAATTGCCTAATCCTCCTATATAATGGTAAAAAGAAAGGACACGTCGCATATACATCTTGGGGGTCCCAAGATAAGCGAATGGCATAGTGGATTACAAAATTGGACAAGGGCCATATGTCCATGCTCTTTCAGAAGGGTCCCCAGGTTTATGGTTTTCAAGCACCCACATATACAGCTAATAAGCAGTCCATGTTCCAGTTCAGGGGCAGGAGCCTCTTTTGGTCTTAGCAGCATGTGCTTGCATGGGTGCCCTAATTCTACAATCATGACCATCAACATTTGTGACAGATAAATAAATGGAAAATAGAAAAGTCTAAAAGTATGAATAGAAGTTAAGAAGGCTCCATAGGATTCCATTATTTTAATTCCCATTCTCTTTAGGAGGGATCCCATCTTCCTGAGCATGGCATAGACATACAGCGGAGTCCATAACTTGAAAGAATAGCATTCCCGTAGCTAGCAGCTATGCTCCAGTAACCGCTCTCTCCACCTAAGACGACCAAGAACATCTATAAGGCGCGCCACTAATCCACCACACCTTTCTTCATTGAAGCGAACCGTGACGGATAATTGTCGTTAATCGTGGGACACTTGGAAAAGTAAAACGTACTTCTCTGTACACCATTAAAACAAAGAGGTATTAGAAATACACACAATTCACTACTATGATTTTGCAACAAACTGCCTCAGTCAGAGTACTATTTTATATTGTTTGCGGTATTTATTTTTGTGGTTTTTTTTTTTTGCTTCTTTCTCTGTTTTCTTGGCTTAGATAGTAATTGTTTTCAATTTTATGGTTTTCAAGAGAGACCAAAACGAGGCACGTACCATCTTCATCATAGCTCAGAACTCGAGCCATTGTCCATCTTAGGCTTCTCAACACACCTAGCCGCGTACTGACCTCACTCTTTGGGGTATCGTACATGAGAGCGAGCAGGTTGCCCCTGAGCCTTCAACCGACCCTAATACGCATACTAAGCTCCTGTTGGGTGAATCCAAATTCTCTACCTGAGATCGCCTACATATAAGCCATGGCTGGAGGGGAGGGAATAATGAGTAAGATGCGTCATGTGTCGGGTCTCCCATCAATTAGGAACTCCGAAACACTTGCTACTCCTAAACTGTGCGTTATTTGTCGCCCTCAGAGTCACATCGTTTTATAGAGTGCTAAGGTATTCTTTTATTTGTGGATGTTAGCTGAAGTTTAAGGAGGCAAAGTCTATAGTGTACCGACTTTAGTATTACAAATCTATATAGTAAGAATGCAGCAAATAAAGAAGCTATCTAAACTTGAAGAAACTAAATTACAAATAATAAGAACTTCTGCAACCATTTTTGTATGAAGTCAAACTGACTATCAGAGCTATAGCGAAGGAATAAACCAAAAATCACCTAATAACTAAAACCTCGAAACGAACAATAGCAGGCCATCAATCCCTAATAGGAGAAGTGATATAATAGAAAGCAAACAGACCTATCAGAACGGATGAGAAACGTTTTTAATGAAATAAGGGTAAGTAAAAGAAACTCGAGATACGCTAACAGGACAAGATCCAGTATTTATCTAGTGACAAACAGATTTGTCCAAGTAATCCTGATATTATGAAAAAGAATGCAAAGCTTGGCTTCTAGTAATGAAGGACTCAAAATCTATAGTAGCTACAGACTCCGTAGCACGGGAAGAATCTAAACATCTTATCTTTGATTCGCCAGTTTTTGGAGTTCAAACCTAGACAAGAGAGCGAGGTGCAATTCCAAATTCAAGAAAAGTAAAGAATCAGATAGGGAAACAACTCAACAATAGACAATAAAACAACTACTATATAATATAATAAGTCCCAGGTTATTAGACAAAAACATAATGATGTCCTTGTGGTTTATATATTACAAACAGTATTGAGTGAAGTCGGTATTGAGAGTTGACCTCGTACTTGAGAAAGGTGTCCTTACTACAAGAATTTCATGCCTGGACCGACTTGGGTAATAAAAATAGGGTATGCTACTGAAGCGATGAGGGAGGTTCCACCCTATGGCACTGATACTGTTATTAGTCTGGGGCAATTGAGGTGAGTGCTCAAGGCAGGAGTTGCACTCACCCAGTCATGCTTATGACGAGTACGCGACTCTGAATCAAAAAGTATAGAAGGTGCATTATATAAGCAATAATTTCCACATATACTAATAGAAGATAGTGAATATATATTTTGGGGCAACAGACTAGTTGAAAAATCAACGGATTCGAGATAGGCTAAGTACAACACTGGTGTAATAGGAGGGGAGAGTGTTCATCCGAGAATGAGATTGAGTAACGTAGGGAGACGGGGGTCGTACGGGTAGGAGCTGCTAGTGTGTCAATAACACTCAGTTAGTGACGACTATATAACGACATTGCTGCCATATCTTAGTCAGTAGTAAGATAAACAGAGTAATTATAACAAGTCTCTGCTGCGTGCTTGATAAGCCTATAAGCCGCCCACGTTGCTATGCTGGATAGACTTTATTATAAGACCGTCAGATGAATATATAACGACATAATATCATGGTGCAACATATCTCTGTTTAAAGAACCCTCTCCATGTCGCTATAAATTCGTGTCCATGAAGGACTTCCTAAATGACATCATACCTCTGTAACAGAACGAGCGACAGCGTGGATATAAGTGTAGTGTTTCTAAACAGTTATTATAATCATGATAATCCAATAGATTCTGGTAGGATATCACTCATCTTCAAGGATATGTTGTAGACTTGAAAATGGATGAGGTAGCAACGGGTGGTTTTGTCCTGAATTCGTGGCGAGGGCGGGAGTCTATTGTGAGGGTAACTAGAGTGATACAGGCCAGGCACCTACCAAATAGAGTTATCCTAGATCTTGTCTTAAATTTGTCCATGTGACAGCTCTTTGTCTGATAGTGCAGGAGTGGTATGTTCAAGTCCTAACCGTAGTGTAGCAAGAGTAACAGAACTTCCACTCATTGAACGAGCAACACTGGATGAATGTATAAGTTGTACCACCTTAACAGTTTAGAAGGAAATCGCAGGTCTTTCTTATCTGAAATAGTAAGAGAAAGGCAAGTCAGTGCCTTTTATTTTCTTGCGCAATCCGTGACAATTTAACAGACGTGCTCCCTTCAGTGCCTTTCTTTCCAAACATACCTCTCCTACCCTTTTCTTTTATAATCTGTAAAGACTTCCTAGCTAGGTTTTCTTGGAGCCTTGCTTAGTTGTTTCTACTTATAAGATACCCAATCATCATGTGAGGAACAGGTGTTGAGACATGTAAAGGTCAATGGTCCTACATTTATAGGCTCACCAAAACAATATTGAATTTATCAGAAGCGTCTCACTCTTGGTCTCAAGACCCTTTTTGTATGTATGTCGTTTCCACAAGACAACCTGAAAGGTCTTAGATACCCTATTTCTGATATACGCGGACATATTTTGTGTATTCATTAGGAAAATAGCGAAGTCATTCTCCCTTCAAAAAGGCTAGCATCTGTTCGACTTAGATATGTTGGGGACAACCTATCCAGCATATTCAAAGACAAAATATACCCCAACATCAAAAGATCCAAAACAGTCATATGAATATTAAAAGTTTTCATATTTAGATTGGCTTCGAAATTTGTCGGGTACCAGACACAAACGAAACGCAAATAACCACGCTATTAGAGGTGGGAGAACACTACGCATCCCCATCCACTAACCAGGAAGTACCACCATCTATCATGTGTGCTAACGTAAACACAGCCACATATACTCCTCCACCTTTGGCTTTGAAGAGGTTCGATGAGACTCCTATACAGGACGGAGAACACCGCAAGATTTGTCACAAGCTCCATTAGAGCTAATGTCAATCTTAATTTCACTTATATTTTGGACAAATATATAATTTTAGTCATTGTTATTATATCTTCAACAATAAATACTCCCTGTCTTATCTTATCTTCACTTTTCTACCATATGAATTATGTCATCTTTCTTGCTCGTTAGGCCACACCAGGAAGTGTGATGCACTGAAACTTATAAAAGAATGGATATTGCTACCGCCAACTCGGCTTCTACACACACTCAGACATTGTCTGTTCAGTGAATATCAAGTTTCCCACATAGAGTGGGTACTCTACCAATCAAAAACAACCTTTAAGCACCTTAGAGTTCGTCCAATCTGGAACATTAGGCAACAACGATGGGTATAGGAGATCATTTTCTGAATGCACAATTTAACACCACACGATGTTCTCCTTGTCAATCTCATCTCTATGTCATGCATTTCAGAGAAGGGCTTCTAGAGATATGTACAAATGTTCACAAGTTTTGCCATGTAGATAACAGAGCATGTAGAAGTAAGGAGCTCTGACGATAAATGGCTGGGTCCAATTGTCTACAGAAGAAATTCATTTAAGGGCTGATGAGATGGCTCGGTGATTGGCTGTGAAGCATTTTTCCACACCCTTCGCCCTCCTGACATTGTACCCTTAAATTTCGATTCTATAATCCAGTAAATACCCACGATGAAGGCGGAATGTGGAGACCGAGATCCAGCACCTCAAAGGTACCCTCAGTGCAAGTTTAATAACTCAGATTTTCTAGTCAGCCCTATGCTAGAGACCTCACTTTATGAAAGTAAGGACACCCGTCCTTATTTTTTTATTCACCCAGCTGCCTTATTTACCAACTCCCAAGTCGTGCATCATCCATCTTTTGCTAGTTCCCAGTGAATTGACTATTTACCTATCATACCATACATAGATATGATATCACTCGTTTTGGTAAGGCTGTGTCACATTATGCCTCACACCTCCTTATGGCTCAGCCCAATCACCTAATGCCCTACTATATGTTGTACCACCTCTCCGCTACATGTATGTACATCTAATGTAACCTTCCTCTACCCGGTGTACGCTCACTCCTGAACCCTGTCCTCTCCTTTCATTACGTTTACACCCTTATTCTTCCCTCTCTCTTTATCACCTACTGCTTCCGGCTCTTCATATGCCTACTTTATGTGCCCCCCGTACCTCCGTCTACCATTCATTGCATGAGCTTACAACACACTAGAGTCTTTTCATGTTCCCATAGCCCATTCACCAGTCTTGATTGGGGCCATTGCTTGGTAATACGTCCTCTTTCACACACAATTTACATTCATAGAGCATATTATTCTCTATGCATTTTCTTATTAGCTGCGGCGTAAACAGCTACCACCTCACGCCCACGGCAAGAAGAACATTCTTGTCACCCCCAACACTCTAAACCAGATAACGCTCTTCCGTTGTACTACTTCAGCGTTCCGAGCACATTGCATTTGGTAGCATTTCACCTATGTAGAGTGAGCTCATTCTCTCGCCTATCAATATCTACGTAAACGAGTTTTATTATCCTTCTCGTTGCTATTGCTAGTGCTATCTCTCTTCTGTTCTCTACACATGTCCTTTAATCCCATACGTTCAGTAAGTGTAGCCACATCCGGATAGTAAATCTTTCAATCACCAAGGAGCAGAGCATTCCACATGTCCTGTCTTCCTCTCCCGTGTCCAGGTCGTATAGCTACAATAATGATATCTTAAAATCCAGTTTGTCCACTAACCAGAGGCCTTATTTCTTTAGTTCGGTTAGCTGTCAAGCTCCTTCACTTTCTCTATTAATCTTCTTCGCGTATTCTCCACTCACATAAAATACTTACTTGTTGCCTTCTATTGTGTATCCATTTCTCACTTGATATCTTAGTTAATCACATTATTACGTCTTCTTATAAACCGCCAACGCCTTGACATTGGTATCTATATTCGGTAGGACCGCATTGACTCTGGGTTGTAGCTAAAATCTATGTTGCGTAGTATATGATTATCTGCAGCATAGGGCCACCTAGTGCTATGATCTTCAGGACGGAGGCACATGGTGTCACGTGACGTTACGGGCCAGCATGGCGCACAAGTGTTGATGCATGTCGCTTTCGGTCCTTCACGTTTACACACTGTGCATCGAGACGTATAGCGCTAGCAGACATTCCTCACTATGCAACCTATTGATAGCTGAGTTGCTTCGAAAGGGAGCAGCGTTTAGAGAAATGGATGATTGGTATCCAAATCAGGGTTAGCCAAAACAGTGGCAAAGATACATAAATTACGGAACTTCTATCAATAACCCTCCAAAGGAATTTAACATGATCTATTGCTAGAAAGGGCTCGCTCACTTTACCGGGTTCACATGAAGTTTACTATCCACCTCAAAAAGCTATATGGCGTAAAGCGACTGGGACTGGCTTTTGCAATTAATTTCTACACACTCAAGATGTCCTTGGTTCTTTAATTTTTTTCAGAAATGTTATCCTTCCTCCGCAAATTTAAGGAGGCTTTTTCCTTCTCCTTCAAAGCTATTCCATCCCTACAAGATGATGGCTTTCAGAGCGATGACTTATCATATCTGGGATATTATTAATTGCTTTATATTTTCCTGAGTTTTATTAACCTTTGTACGAAAACTGACTTTCCCAAGATGCCAGCCTCCAATGTAGTTTTCACCTTGGTCTCTTTGTGATACCTGTACCTGCCAGTTCTTGTGTATTTAGTAAGAACTAAGGTGCTATATTATGCGTCATATTAGAATTTTTTTACTATAAATTTTTACTATGGGCCTACCATCGCCCATCATTGCCCATTACCTCTTTATGAGATCCCGATTCTATTTCTTTGCAGGACTTAGCCTTATAATCTCGCATTATCGGAGTGTTCTCTCTATAATATGGAACGAGACCTAGTCCCATGAAGGTAATTAACAAATTGCTGAGAATAATTACGATGTGGTGATCTAGGTAAGTGCTTCCTGGCTTCAAACAAACTGTGTCACCAGAGAGGGAGTAGGAGGATATGGGAGATGGTTCTATGTAGGATTAGTGCATAGAGAGGTATCGACGACTCAATTGGCTCTTACAGAACGGATGCCCCCAAGAAAATATCCTTGTTATTCATCAAGTCCTAGGTGCCGTACCTCATCACTAACTCATTTAGTCCAATCTTTTAATTTGGGCTTCGAGCAAACACTGACAGGGCACACAGAAGTTGCAATAGGGTCCCTATCACGGTTTGAATAGCGCACCAAGAGCGCATAGTGACCTGAGGAGGATATTGAGCGCCGAAGGAATGTGGCTGGTAAACTACTTATCCTTAAGTTTCACATTGTGTGCGGTGGAGGAGGTGTCTAGCTATATGCTTCATATCTCATCAACTCCTTTCAGTGATGTAATTTCAGTATGTACGAAAAGTCTTCCAGACGCTTCTTTGTCATACAAGGGTAAGCATTACGTCAAACGAAGTCTTGCAATTAAATAGGACTGAGGAGAGGTGATGTACTCGTATAATACGAGAGAGTACACCTCCTCTCATTCACAGACAGATAACGACAAACCAATCCTCCCTTGTCGTAACGGTTCATCGCGAGGATCGACGCCTCAAGCACTAGGGCGTCTAGAGTTTTGTCCTGAAGAATCAGATATTGATTTGATAAGAAGCCGAATTTAGACTTCTTGCTCAAAGTCACTATGATGTATTGATCGTTCCATGCTTTGGCTACATTCTGTTTTCCTTGTAACGTGTAGCTTTAGAAAGTACTAAGCTAACACAGTAAACTATGGCCATAATCTAGAAGATTACTATATGGCCCAAACGAATCTCTAAATTATAAAGTGCTACGTTCTTTAAATGCAAATGTAAAGTAGAAACTCTTCTCAAAATATATTGTAATATATTGATCGCCTAGCTTAGTTACACCACCCTATTTATTCACTCACCCTTACAAGACTCCTGGATCACTTATTATGATCACAAAAGTTGAAAGTAAACCCTGCGCACACAAATAATCCACTAAGAGCAACACCTATTTATAGCCAGACTTAGCCAATAATACAACTTCACTTGTGCTGACATCATTTGTGGCTCTACAGTTCTTTCCTTCGGCATATCTTTCATGGAAAATGAGTTATGTTTGTTTATAAGCCTTATTATCTCAGGATATTCTACTACTTGCAGAAATCTTTTATGGTAGCAGAATCGCCGTCCTCGCACGCGCAACTTGTCCAGGTATCCTATCACTCCTTGGATGCACGAATTCTACTTGTTAGATGTCCTAATAATCATATCTCCTACTTTATTTGGATGACCATAACCCCAAGTGCCTACTATATGAAGTAAATAGCAGGGTATCATATTTTAGTTTTAGCAGAGTATGAGAAGTACATCATTCAAAATACTAAAAGCTGTGCAACCAGTACATATATTTAAAGCCCAACCCTTTCCTGCCCGTTAAGTTCCTAAAGTTATTTAATAAAGATCAAGGATCTGGGTAGACACACTAGGTGTGTATACCATGTGCAGACATCTGCAATGACAGACATTCTAGAGGCCCAGTGGCTGCAGAGAAAAAACTTTGACATAAACTGCAAGGACAAGGCAAGAGCTCAGATGCAAGTGGTGGGTCGGTCTGGAGCCACGTAGAGTCGTGAAACAATCAGTGAACGTGGCGAGCATTTCAGGTGTACTTCAGTCGAGGTTGGATTGTTCTCCTTACGCTGAAACTTGCTTATATTGCTGTTAGCAATATCGCTGGTTGTACAGACACTTATACCAAATCTGTGCGCCGTCTGGAGTCAGGACTTATCTTTTGGATTTTCTTGGATAAAAAAGGCACTCTATATCACAAGAGGAGGTAAAGCTAAAATCATCGTTTCATTGCATACCTAATTGTTTTCTCTCCCAGATGCGAGAGCTTTTGTCTTGTCATTACCTTTTACAGTTCAGTTATTTACCTCCTTTAAATTTATGTACCAACCCACACTGCAACACTAGCCCTTGCTCTCCAAAAGTCACACACGCTACGGATATTTTGTCCCAAAATTTCCACGACGACTCGAGAATAGGTCAATCATCCCATGTTCACATAGAGAGTCTCCGTAACTATGGCCAAACGAAGTTATCTGAGATGAAGATAATGGGATCCTCACCCTTCTATTGAGCATAGACCTCTACGTAAGGGTTCTATACGCACTATGAGCTCACACGCACTTACACCGTACTCGTTAGTATGCTAAGTTTTTCTGAGGTATACTCACATCTACTAACCAATTAATTTTTTATTTTTATGCTCTCTAGGTACTAGGGAGGCGTCTAACTGAATGCTGGCATGGGCAGTATTCTTCTTTCTTAACCACAAGTCTAAGTCTCTTACTAGAATTAAATCAACATCGACGTGGTGCGAGTGTGAATCTCCCATGGAGAATGGTTCTCTATATGCAATAGACTAAAGATATACGTGTTCAAAGGCCATGTACTTTCGACATGGTTGAGTTCAGGACAATCTTTCTTTACTCAATGATATAGAGATGCAAAATTATTTACATAAATGGTTTTACTGAAAATAGATGTTATAATTGTTAGTTGATGTGAATGTGTAGTATTTTTATTGTTTCTTATAATAGACTAGTCACTCACACACATTGATGCCCTACTATATCGTGCAATGAAGGCGATACAGAAACAAGTATTTATCGCGAGTGATATTGGAACTGTACCTACTCGCTCTGAGATGAATATCTCCTGTAGAATAGAGACTGGGATACTGATAATTCAGCCATAAATATATCCATTAGAGTTATTAGATTATGCTGAGGAGTAATCTCAGTCGTAAACTTACGACGAGTAGCCGTAAATCAATAAACTTAAGGTATCATAAACTTGACTCTTATGAATACTTGGAAAAGATATGAATTCAAGCTGCTCGCTCAAGACCTACTATTTGAGAATCCATCTTTCCCATTATATATCCATCTGGTTAAGCGAGTATTACCTGATTTATAGCATTTATCAGTATGCATGAAAACCAAGTATGAGTACATTTGGTTAAGTAGGACTGGAATGAAAGATGAAGGACAGAAGAGTGCACATGTTAGGCTATAAAAATTATTATTACTATATGGCTTATGTGACAAGCAGAATTATATAAGCACTATTTAATATATGCATAAGAAGTAAATTACACCGATAGAGACCTGAACCTAGTGAAATAGTTGTATAACTATCTGTATCTACTATCTTAAAAACATTGACGTATATAGGAACACTGTGAAATTGAAAATTTTGAGAGACTGAGAAAAAGATGAAAGAATATCATGTTGGCCCCAAAAAACACAAAAAAGAGAGAGAGGTTATATATTATTTATGGTAAACTATTGAGTGCAGAGTGGGAATCGTGAAGAGGGCACTTGAATATTTTTGAAAATTAAATATGTGTATGCAGCTAATGCATTACATAAGGCTTCTAAATATATATATATTGGTCATTTTGTAATAATATATACTAAGCCTTAACATGTGCACACACACTGAGTGAAGTCAGAGAAGAGAATGCGTGTCGTGCATAAGGAGTGTGTGTGATGTATCGTTTATGAGGTGTTGATGTGAGAGAGGAGAGAGTATATCAGAGAGATACAGAGTAAATAGGAGAGGAGAGTGAAGAGATCACAGCGTACGAGTACAGAATAGTCACAGGAGACCAACGTAGTCACTCAGCTGCTACTCTTCACGTGGCCTAGCGTGGACATTCCTGAAAGCCTGTTATATCAACACTTCTAGAACTTGTGGCTCTATAGTAGACTTATCCCCTATCAATGCACGTCATACATCCTTATACATAATAGCCTGTAAACTAGCTTTACTACACTCTGCCCTTCACTACTTCTATCTGTACCTTCACTTGCATCCGATGGCTATCGTATATGGGCCTGGATGCCATTAACACGCGGTGTAGGTCATTACCTGGATAGTTCTCTTGCTTATGCTTAGTGGTAATGTGTTTGGTGTATTCTTTCTATTTGAGCAAACGTTGATAGGATAGGGAGACATGAGACAAGTGTCTAGATTCGCATGAGTACTCTAGCTGACGGCAATGGTCACGCACTGTCTGTTTGGTTTGATATGAGTATTGTGCGAGATTTTTAACCCACATCTTCGAGAGACTGTAAGATGTGTTATTATAAATCACGGAGATGATTCCTGGACACTGTACCAATAACCTCAAAAACTAATGATTTCTTTCATTTGCATGTCCTTTTTAAATGTGCCGAGACTTGGTGCCCAGCTCATGCTATCGACTACTGGGGCGACCTCATGAAAAGAGACGACGACGAGGGGGGTCTTATCTTTCTCAGATCTATTATGTTGTCTACACACAGACACGATAAGTATGAGGCACGGCTTATGATTTCTGCTGGCCAATATTGATTGCACTAGATATATCATATATATTGCCTGTTTCTAACATGCAAAGACACTAGATGACCAAGAGGACATGTTATCTTTAGAAGACGCTCAGTACTAAAATTAACTAGACTAAAGAGGTTCGAACTGGGTAGCAGAAATATGAAAAGGGCATGAGTCAAGTTGGGATACCAGTGAAAGAGGAGGTTATCAGAATAGAATAATACATCTAACACGCAATAGCATTACCGAGCACATCATTGAGAAAGATCACTAGCACTATCATCATCTCACGTCTATAATTGCAGAGGTCTGACATATAGAAGTCTTGGGGTTTCCTTCGGCCAAGGATGGGACAAAGAGTGTAATTCCTGTCGTAGTGTGTTACGTGCCGCTTAGGAAATAAAATTTATGAAAATCCTTGTTTGCCACGGTTCTTTGTTTCGTCGCCTCTACTAGTCTGCTAAGAGCGACACTGCGGGAAGTGCAGAAGTACAACTTACCAAGACATAACACCTAGGCAGTGAGACATTTTAGTTATTCTTCTGGTCTAACGGGATAGGGATGGACATGGTGAGCATATTCGTAGGATGCGAAAGTAGTAACTCTTCGCGATAAGCAAGGTATTGAAGAGATAGGCCATGGGATTGATGGTGAGTGTGTAAATAAGGAATAGAGATAAGAAGATGGCTCAGTAAAGAGTACACGTCTCAATACACACTAAGAATGTCTTGAGAGCCAAAAGAAGACAGTAATCAAATCCCATGATAGGAAGAGTGCACTGTGCACATATGAGTCTTGTGAAGTCATTATAGGAACTCTAGTCTAGCACAGGTTGGCACGTAAAAGGGTCCACTTCACTGTAGTTTCTCGAATAAGCATCACACAAATAAGGGACGCTGGAGTGAGAGCGAGTCGTAGTACCATAGTATAGTTTCAAGATAATTACATTAGGATAGGCTTAGGATATTGGCAGATTCATCAAATCAAGCTTAGGATCGCCAAAGTGAGAGTTCCTGTCAGATCCACTCTACGAGAACATTTCTAATTAGCTAAAGAGGACTAGGACCATATCATTACATAGGAAAAGGACTATCCTCTTTAGAATCAGAAAGTATAAGCCACATGAGCACTTGAAGGAAGGTCCAGGAATAGTAACATTGAGAGTGCAGTATATAGTGATCGCTAGAATCTAGCGCTATACATGAGACCATGTGTTGGAAGAGAAGACAAATCAACCATGAAGGGATGGTATGCCTCCTCAGTACATGAGAGAGCGACGAGGACAGAGTTTACACAGCCAAGTAAGATGCCGCTGTATATGGACCTGGCATATCAGTGAACAGGAAACCTATAGAGTAGTGGCTGCTGGTCAATGGTTATGACAAGAGTGAGTACGTGGTTGGTCTGGATCGTCAGAAAGGAGTCATACCAAACATGGCCGAGGCTTGATGGAGGATTTTAGCCATTTCTTCAATCGAGTTTATGGCTGAGACAATAGCATCTGACGTCACTATATAATTCAAAGCCACAAAGCAAAAAAGCATATTTACAGCCCGTGAATGGTCCAAACCAGGCTGTTCCCCATTTTGGACCTCAAGCGGATGACGGCATAAAGTCCTCACTATGCAGGGAATGGTATTTGGCAGAGGGACATGTTGTACCAGATCCAATCTGAGGAGCTACAGCGGAGGAAAGCGAAGATCTATGGTGCAAGACCACGCCACTCATATGAGTCGAGTGAGTAAGTTGGACTATCGTGTGAGCAGAGAGGGTCATAATCAAAATGTGAGGGGTCCGTATGGCTGTATGTATGCATATATCAACGCCCATTAAGAACTCAGGGCAGAGACACGAAGTTAGCGATGAACAGGTAAGGAAGAGTATTAGCATTCATCAAGTGCAGTCATGAGAAGTGGCATTAAAAGGGAGAGAGTTAGACCTGTAATCAGGCAGGGAGGTCTGTGCGATGAAGGCAACATACCATTTTAAAAAAGAACGAGTGAACTGGCTAAGCATGCAAACAGACAGTCCACTTTGCAACGTAAGCCGTTAAGAGAAAAGCAGGTCAAATTAAGGGCAAAGTTCCATGTATATCACGGGTGAGGAGTGCGAGCATAGGAAAGACAACTAGTTCCCATATCATATTAGGGAGGATCATAGCGGCTATCTGAGGTCCTGTATCATTGGTCCACACATTTGGGAGGGCTCAGTTGGGGAGAGCAAAACACAAATGGTAGCAAGAGAGTTGGGGATGATTGGAGTACACATTGAGCACACAAGCAGTTAGGACATCGTGGGCATTGAAGTAAAGTAGGCACTTTCCTAGCTCTTCCCCCATTCGTATCTCCCACAATATGGGTAAATATCTCAGTTCCTAAGGAAGCGCACAAGCACTTGGCACAATTGCACCAGTGTTGCCTGGTATGCCTTACTAAGCCATGGGGATCCTATAGAAGAAACATGCAGGTCACCTACCAACATCACAGCTATCAACTACGAGCCGACACACGAGCACACACACAACAAAAACACACACACATCACACAATCACACCAACGTCGCGCAGTATAGACTCCCAGGTCGTACAGCAAGAAAAAATGATTGTGATGATCTCTCAAGAAAATCCAACAAATATTAAATGCCTACTCAATGCGAAACACCGCATCACACTGTGAACGACTATCAGTTTAAGATTGTTGTGCAGAGTGAAGTTGAAATGAGTGGATACAAGAAAGATTTAGAGACACAGCCTGGAATTCACCAGTGAAAAGAGCTGGTGAAGGGTCAATGAGGAGGAGGGTCGCAGAATGTAGCTAGGCATTTGCGTGGTAGAGAAGGATTGTAAAACTCAAAATCTGTGCGGTATAGAATTCACGTAGAGGCATGGCGGGTGCTTTACACTGTGAGCCTGTTTGATATGACTCTTTTGGCTTAGACCTACACAATGCTTATATGGCTGTGTGGCTCTATCCATTTACAAACACTGAGGCATGTCTCCTCAGAGCCCTTGCGGTAGTAGACGACAATTTGGGAAGTAGCACCGCTCGATCTAGATAGTCTGCTAAATAAGACTAGACATTAGTTCTATCTTCAAGTTTCTATCTACCACTATTAGAAATTTCTGTAAATAATAAATAAATTCGAAAAACCTACACACGTTAGGGATGAATCTGGCCACTAGTTGGCACAATCTGCTGAGTATTGCAAATGGGAAAACTCACATCAGACCACACAAACGACTGACACATTGGTAGCAGTATAGACTGTAGAAGCAACTCAGAATGATCACCAATTAGTGAATATACTTGTTATGTAGCCATGGAGGAAAGATGCACACGAAATGGTGGGCTGTAAGAGTGGCGAGAGGCGAAACAAGATTCAGTCTCAGGCTTGCTACACACTGCATGCAATGAACATGCAGCTGATTAGCAATAGTATAAGATGAGCCATGCTCTTGTATTTAACACGTTTGCTAATGATCACTCATAGATGCAATATGAGAACTAACAGCACAATATCAAATATATAATATGAGATATCCACAGATCTGATAATTCACTAAGTTTCAACTAAGATCTACAAAGGCTGACGAGTTAAGAGTCTGAAGGTTAAATCAATTGATGATAGTGGAACACCTCATGGTTATCATTACATACGAGGAGGAGCGCTGGTTCTAGAACAGGAGAGAGAGAGAACAAATAGAAGTATGGCGCGGGAATAGGGGATTCGAGTATACCTTTTTACTGTTTAAATGAAAAATTAGAATGAATATATATTTCATTGTTCTTAATTTCATTTCTTGGTATGGAGTGTTGAGGTGGTTTCAGGAGCCGCTTAGTTGGCGGCCTCCGTTGATTTAAGATTAATGGGGTTTTTCATTTGAGTAGTATCAGACAAAGGGAATGTTTAGGTAAAAAAGACATCACCACCGGGATCCATAAACTGCCACTTTTTCCTGGGATCTTCCTTTTGAAGATAAGGGTCTCTCTGATCAGACTCAGCTGGCGCTGGAACTCCAAATCACCAAACCGACGCACCTCTGCCTTCTCCGAGTGCTGGGAACTAAAAGGACGTATTTAAATCACGGATCCTACATTAAACACCAAAAAAAACCACACTAGAACCCATAATATATAACTTAATAATAAAGGACTTTATAACCACACAGTCAGGGTATTAGAATAAGCTGTGAAGCTGGTTGAATGTTCATACATTGATCCAATGGAAAAATAAACGTCATTAACCGTTATACTTCTTTCTTTACCATTGGAAAAGTTATTGGAATGGTGTTAATATCTTGGTGCACGTATTGAAGTGTCACTCGCTCATTGACATAAGTTTGTGCATGTAACCACAGGAATAATAGGTACCAATACTAACCCTCAGGCTTTTAGTAGATATCAAGAAAAAGTCCTTAGGCTTGCCTAGATTAGTTACTGTTAGTGGTTTTTCTTGTTCACCGACATGAGGCTATAATTATATAGATATAATGAACAAATATACAAGATCACATAGCAACAATTTTGGAAGTACTTATGATATCCATTACTCGTAAGGTAATATCGCTAGTACCTTAGCTTAAGTGAGTATCATAACACATGTAAACTCAGGAGCGCGTTGCATCTCCACCTTGCAAGGATAGGTAGCTACCACGAAGGTACACCCAGTTCCATTGATATAAGGTTTTACTCGGTGGCATCAATTTGGGACAGTTGTAAGAGATCGCGAAAGACTTCACATAAGGCACGACAAGCTCACCGAGGCATATACAGGCACACCACTCTCAAACACTGTACTGTGAAGGCAGGGAGAATATTGTATTGAAACTTCACTGCTATGTAATACTCCAAATCGTTGTGCAGCCTGTGTCTCTCATCTAGCGCATGCCTGGCTCTCTAACAGCATGCAACACAAGCGTTGTAGGGTGTAAAGAGAAGAAAGAGAGATGAATTACAGATTATTGGTATGTCCAATGCACGCTTGTCGGTTATCTCTTGGTCTTCTAGTAGCTCGTATAATGTAAATATATAGTCCATCTATTTCAAAGTCTAGATTGTCGCTGTTTCACTCTAAGTATCTTAGCCATTAGAACCTTGGGAAGGATCGTCTATGGATGTAATACAGTCTGGAGATATCTCTACCTCTTTCTAGCACTCAGATTTACTGGAGTGTAAGTAATGCTATTGTCATGTAGTCAAATTCGGTTTGGATATCTTCAATTAATGAAGAAGGTGTTTTATAATAACTCTTTGTACTACACAGACTTTCACTAATACATACTCTCAGGAGAACACCGTACAATGAGTGGACATATATGTTAAGTCATTAGAATTAGTACCCCTAATGTTACTGTTGTTTTCTATCGCCCTTATTATGTATTATATATGTAGTTACATTTTTATCAGAACGAAAGGTTCACGTACAAAGTGTACAGAATATTGAGGTCGGAGGATAGTATTTTGTTCTGGATTTGGTTTATCTAGAGCGATACTTCTAATGCCTA
Organism: Rhizomys pruinosus; assembly: GCA_009823505.1. Taxonomy (NCBI): domain Eukaryota; kingdom Metazoa; phylum Chordata; class Mammalia; order Rodentia; family Spalacidae; genus Rhizomys; species Rhizomys pruinosus. The sequence continues at coordinate 92,634 of VZQC01002875.1, forward strand.
TGCTTATATTAAGACCCAGCTGGCCTGAACGCTATTAAGGCGCTTGGCTTGGACTTCATTTATTATTCGCTGCCTTTCCTCCCAATGTGTGGCGGGATTATAAAGGGCTGTTTACCATGAAAAGACACTACAATGTCTTTGGTCGGGAGATAAGATATTATAATAAAAACTTCTTTGAACACGGAGGTCTGTACCCTCTTTAGCGGTCTTCTAAATACAGCCCTGGGCTGGACTCACTCATATATGAGCCAGGTTGTGGCTTTTCTAGGAATTTACCATAGTCTGTTGATCTGGGCTAGCTACCATAGAGTCTCGGAGGGAATTGAGAGAGGGTCCGCATCCATTAGAGCAAACGATATAAAGGCGTTTGAGAGGTAACTAAAAATTGGCTTGAGAACTGGGCACACCACACAGCGTCAGCTAGTCTTAACTTTGATACGAGCTTGGTCAGTCCTTCTACAATCACCAGAAATACCAACTTTTAAAAGTCTCACTACTGCCTGGGATGGTGGTACACATCTTTTTCAATCCGCACTTACAGGTAGTAGATCTTTTGCAAAAGTTACTGCGTCTTAGATTGACCAGTACAGAGCTTATATGTCAAACAGGGAGGAGTACACACCCAGATTGTTGAGCGGTAGTGTAGAGTACAAATTCATGAACGATGGGAATACGACATGGCTTTGAACGAGGAGAGATACACTAGCACTTTCTCTTGGTAACTATCACAGAAAGACACTACCACACCCATCACCACCACAAGAGCACATAGCTCACGAATGCGAGACACACTTCCCCGTCCAAAACAGCACTACGAATATCTAAAATCGGCTGAGTTTCATAAATAAATCTCCTCAAGGCTGGACTTAATAATCAAAAGATGCTATATGATGACACTGGGAACATGAGACGACCAACTCCTTCGTCCAGCACAAGATAGGCTTAAAAAATATATATATATCATGACTGTCACCAGTCGACCCACAACTACAAGGATCCAACACGGGCGTTCACCTAGAGAGAAATTAGGAAAGATTACCTTGCATAACATTTATATTAGTCCACTGTTTTGAATCACGTAGGACGGCATCATGAAATCACGCATTGGGACTAAAGGTATCCTGGGGTCGCTATCAAGACAGTGAGGACCCCTGACTTGATGCCCCATTACTCACCACACCAAGCTAGTCAATGCAACCAATTGTCCGCGTTAAGTCTGCTTCCAGGGATTGGCACGAATGCATGACTATCGTGCGAAAGCAGATAAACACACCAATAGAAGAGGGAAGGGGCATGAGTTCAGTTGATGTAAAGTGTGCACTTTACATGCAACATAAAATACCACCCTGATTAAACATTAAACTACAAAGATCACTCTTTGTTTATTTATCCTGGACACATGCACACACATTGATAGTGGTCAATTATTTCTTGAATGTCTTTTTTTCCATTATTCTTACTAATTTATTAATTTGATTGAAGATTAATCATTATGTGAACTATTATATCGGCATTAGTGATCAAATTTATTATTGACCCCATCGAGACATATTAAAAAGACCCAAAAAGCGTACCAGATGAATGTCTGCACCTCCATCATGATAGTCCGAGAGCTCTATATTGTTTTTTCTGGGCGATACACAGACCTTTATTCGAGGCTTTACATCACAGCTCAGCAGCCACACACATCCCTTAGATAATGTCTACTAAACTAAGTTTGAGACGTTTAGCTAAATCACGGTTCACGTCAATTTTACTTTTGTAGAACTGTATTTCTTCACGTGATTATTTTTGCAGGGTAATATTTGTCAACAGTTCTGAACGCCTTGTTTGAATCAACACACTAAGGCCTTTAAAGTGGTGGTTAATGTCGGCCACAAATTTGAAGAGTTACCATATAATTACTAATAGTGAGTAATTGGCTGCTAGCTATGATCTAAGAGCTACAACTGCGTGGTCCACACAAGAGAAGGGACCGTTTCATCGTTTGTTTTTTCTGGACTAGTGTACTTCACTCAGACATGATGTCCATATATAATATCTCTAGTTCCACCATATTACCTGCAAAGCCTCAATGATGTATCTTATAACATTTATCCTTAGCGGCATAGAACTCCAGTTGTAAGAAACTTTACCCCATTTTTCTTCTATTCACATTCATCAGTTCGAGAGGGCATTTGGAGGTGTCCAGGCTACCTTGCTATTGTGAAAGAGAGCTGAATAAACATGGCGTGTGCATGTATCTCTGGTGCGATATCGGTTGGCGGAGTCTTGAGGGACAGTGCTCAGGCAGTGGTATGGTAGGTTGCGGGCAGGCGTTCATTCCAAGTTCTTCCACGGGTTTGCTCACAACTGCCTTCCATGGATGGGGCTACTCATCATTTACAAAGTCGCGGACTTAGAAAGCAATTCCTCCTTTTTAAAATCTGAAGTTTCTAAATACGGTTCTGTAAATACGAGGTTAACTATATAGTTATATATATATATATATATTTTTTTTTTTTAATTTGATGAAATATCTTGTCTCGAATTGTGTGAATGTATGTACATGTATGTGCCAAGTTCATGTGTGTAGACATGTGCATGTAGAACTCAGAGGACAACCTCATGCTTCATTTCTTAATAAACTCCCCCCTTGTTCTTTCCGAGGTAGGTTCTCTAATTGGGTTGGAACTCTCCAAATAGATAAGGAAAGCCAGCCATCAAATCCCAGGGATCAGCCTCTGTATGCTTTCCAAACACTGGGATTGTGATTATTCACCACCCTACCAGCTTTTCAGCTTGGTTTTTGGTGATAAAAATCAAGACACTTTGCTTGAGGTACAAGCACTTTAGCATCTGGGCTATCACCACAGCCATATTGCATTATTTTAAAAACAAGATATATTAACATTCTGTATCCTTAAAATGAAGAACTTGTATCACATAAAAGTAATTTTGGAGCCAGACATGGTGGCGCATGCCTTTAATCCTAGCATTGGGAGGCAGAGGCAGGCAATCTTTGTGAGTTCAAGGCCAGCCTGATCTACAGAGTGAGTTCCAGGACAGCTGGGGCTAAAGGGAGACCCTGTCTCGAAAAGACCAAAAAAAAGTAATTCTGCAGAAATATTATTCCCAGATAATAAAGTACCTCCTGTAAAACAACAACTGAAAATATAGAATTGTGAAAAGGAAGAGAGCAGAATATGAAACAGTTTCCAGTCTGTACCTTGCTGTATTCCCACATACACATTTAAGCTGAGGCCATTATTTGATGTTCTAAGTATATTTATCAGAGGAAAAATGAAGCAAAATGTTCCTTGTCTAAATATATTAGTAGAATATATATATATATATATATATATATATATATCCTACACCTCCAACATAGTTTTATATTTTCCTTAAAAATGACTCAAGAACCCCTTGTACAAAATTAATAATTCGAGGATTTTCCAAGATGGCAGCTCTGGAGTCAGTGGGTGTGTTCTGAGAAGCTAATGGCAAAGTCAAGGAAAGGGATTTGTCCCCCCCCAAGAGTGCTGGGAAGCATCTGAGGTCAGAGGGCATTTGGATCCTTAGGGATTTCTCCCATGTTGGCCAAGCCTTTCTCCTACTGACCCCAGGTACAGACCTTAGCGCTTGGCCCTGGGTGATTGATGGGTAGATTTTGGGTGTTGTATACAGTGCTTTCATGAGTACATCTCACCTGGTGGGTGACTGGGAATAACCCTACTTGTATGTGGAGTACTCAGGTTGCATTGCAAGCTGAGAAGGTGTGACATTCCAGCCCACAAGACTGGGAGTACCTGGGGTGCTTCAGGGTGCATGTTCCACAGGCCTGAGAGGTTTTAGCCTGTGTAGGAGTTGTGTGGCTTAATCCATTGGGCAAGCTGTTTGCTGGTTGGAAGAGGAATGTTGGTCTGTACGGTGTTAGGATAGCATTGAGATTTTGAAGCCTAAAGTATCCAAACATGTACATCAATTAAGAGATCAACAAGAACACCTGAGGAATATAACTAAAATCAATGTCAGCTCAATAAACAGCTAAGCTTTATATTAGAAACACTTCCAACATAAGCAACCCAAATTCCTAAAGCTCAATGAAAGAAAGAATAATACAAAAGACTCAGGTGGATCTCCACCAAACACCAATACACCTACTGAAGTTCCATCTAGTGAAGATCCCTTTAGTATAATTCAGGATACAAATCTAGAAAGAACAATTATGAATATGATTAGAGAAATTAAGGAGTTGAGAGAATTTAAGGAGCTTATAAAGAAGTCAGGGACCTGGGCTGGAGAGATGGCTCAGGGGTTAAGGGCATCTTGCGGAACACCAGGGTTCAATTCCCAGCACCTACATGGCAGGTAAGAACCTCTTTAACTCCAGTTCCAAGGAAATCCGACACCCTCTTCTGACCTCTGCAGCTTTGCATGACACGAGTGCACCTACCTACATGCATACACATAAAAAGTCTAGTACACTCATACACATAAAAAATAAATTAAAAAAAAAGTCAGGACATAAGACAGGGATAAATTGAAAGAGGACAATGATAAATTGTGGGATGAAATTTAAAAATGTATAGAAATTTTGAAGAAAATTCAAGTTGAAATGATAACGAAATACAACATTCCATAAACAACTTGGAAAGGATGGGAGAAATTCTTAATAATAGAATCGATAAAGCATAAAATAGAATATCAAGATTGGAAGACAATATGGAAGAATTAGATAAATCAAATAAAGGTTATTAAATTTTTAAAACACAAGAATGGAATGATCAGTAACTCTGGGATACTATGAAAAAATAAACAAACTTACGAATTACAGGGATAGAAGAGGAAGAAAACTCACAGGATGACAATATGGCTCAGGTCTTCAACAGAATTAATTTTGGAGGAATATTTTCCCAAATTAAAGCCTATACTAGAAACATAAAACACCAAGAAAAAAAACACAGAAAAGAAATTCCCCATGCCATATCATAGTAAAAATACAAGATGCTCAAAGCAAAAGAAGAATACTGAGGGCTGCAACATTGGGGTTACCTACAAAGGAAAATTACAGCTGATTTCTCAATGCAGAAGATGAAAGCTGGAAGAGCTTGGTCTAAAATACTCCGGATCTAAAAGACTATATATGCCAACTGACAGTAAGTTATCCTGAAAAAATATCTAGTATAATTGAAGAAGAAATGACAATGTTCCATGATATAAATAAATTGAAAGAATTATTCTCCAATAAGCCATCACTGCAGATAATTCTTCAAGCAATACAAAGAGCAGAGGGCAGGGATGACTATAACCAATCAATACCAGAAAACACATGAGACTACCAGTACAGAAATTAAAATCTAGGGTAAGAATGTCCTAGAAATCAAAAAGATTGGAAGCAATGCAATTTAATTCTTTCAACAACAGTTTTAAACATCAATTATCCAATTAAGAGACATAGACTACTAGAATGGATTAAGAAACAAAAAACTTCCTTTATTGTTTCTTTTGATCTATAGAAGCTTTTGAGTTTAATGAGGTCCCATTTGTCAATAGTCAATCTTATTTCTTGTGCAGCTGCTGTCTGATTTAGGAAGTCTTTTCCTACGCCTATGTCTTGTAGTCTGCTGCCAAGTTTCTCTTCTATCACCTCCAGAGTTTGGGGTTTCACATTGAGGTATTTGATCCACCTGGAATTGACTTTTGTACAGGGTGAGAGTTAGGGGTTTAATTTCATTCCTCTACAAGTGGTGATCAGGTTTTGCCAACACCACTTACTGAAGATGCTATCTTTCCTCCATTGTGTCTTCTTGGCCCCCTTGTCAAATATGAGGTGGCTGAAATTGTATGTGCCCAGGTTTGGATCTTCAGTTTTATTCCATTGGTCAACTGGTCTGTTTTTGTGCCAGAACATACAAGCTCCCCCTCAACTGGATGGTGGGACCCATGGGCTGTGTGGGTTTGGGCACAACTGCTTGCAAATTGGTTTTACGAGAAGGATGCTTGTACTCATAAATTATTACTTATTGTTAAAAAATAAAAAAAGAAACAAAAAACATCTTTTTTTCTATCTCCAAGAAATTTACTTCACCTTTAAAGATATATATTATCCCAAGGTGAAAGGAGGCTGAAAAAAATAATACAGGTAAATGGCACTAAGAAATAAGGAGGATTTGCTATGTTAATACTAGATAAACATAGAATTCAAGGCCTTTGTGTTTTGTTTGTGGGATATGGGGCTCTTTGAGTCTTTTAATTTGTGGTGATATATTTGGGGATCTGCTCCATTTATCAGGATGGGTATAAATATTGCAAAGTTTAGTAGAAAATATGATACTTGTACTGGAATGAAGTGTTTAAATGTTTCCAGAGTGGAATGGTATAGCTGAACACTAATGCTAGTTTACTAATAGTCTAAATGGGATTATAACCATACAGGTTTGTGGTTGATTCTCAGACCTTTCCTGGCTTGTAATGGACTTCCAATTGTAGATTCAGATAAAAGGGGCATAGACAAGTAATGGGTTAATTCTGAGTACTGAAAGGTGTTCTTTGTCTTTGTCTATTATGCAAGTGTTACTTTTGATATCTGCTCTGCACATTTCAAGATAATTTGACTCAAGAAATCTAGGTTTACTCCCTAAACCTGCAGCATGTAGGCCAGAAGGAAACAGTTTGGATGCACTTCATGAAATTTATCAGCTTAATTCCAGTCAATAGGTATGTTTCCTGTTATTGGAAAATTACAAACCAGGATATGGTGTTTGGGAAAGGAAAGAGACTACTTCTGTTTGTAATAAAAGATTTACATTTAAGATACAGCTTAAATTGTTTAAATCTCTCCCATTGGCTTTCCCTGCCTATCCTGTGGTGTTGAATCTCTTCCAGTCAACATTTATGCAAGGCTTCTTAGGATTTCTTTCAAGCTTTATTTAAATATGATATATTAATTAAAAGTATCAGATTGGTGTAACTTTGCTTTTTGGATGCTTAATGACCATAACTAACCTCCATACCAATTCTGCCAAGGGATTTAAGGGACAATTTTGTTCCTTGACCTCTGAATTCAATTAGTCCCAGGGGATTTTGTATGGGGGCCTCTGTTAAATGTTCTGAAATTGTGAGTCACTAGGCTTCCTGTACAGGAGGGACTTGTAGATTCAATAACAGAACCCCAGCTAGTGTCCAGTCTATAAAGAGGCAGATCAAGAGAGAGGAAAATTTGACTCAAGCTCCAAAAGGAAGCTTGGTCTAGTAAGACCTGACCTTGTCCTAGGTAGATGGAACTGGTTAAGAATTGATAAAAGTAGCCAGGCACTCCCCTCTTTGAAAACTTGAGTGTCCTCTGAAGAGCAGAACCTCAACTGACCTTGAGAAAACAAAGTTTGGTTAATCTGGGCTAATTGTGTGGCCGTAAACACCCAAAAGTATAACCCAAAAATAGTCAATACATTTCTTTTAAAGCTAGAAAAATTATGCCTCCAGATATTAGGTTTAAAGTTATATGAAATAGTCTTAAACAGGCACAAAACCTTAGATCTTGGCCTTAATAACATAGGGTCACCTGCAGCCAAATGAAAAGTCTGCTATTGTTGTAAACTAATGCTGAATAAGAAAAATTTCCTCTTTCTAGCAACCATCTAAGTGTAAACTCATATTTTGACTATTAAAACCTGTGATGCAGATCCTGAGTCCAGACATCGTGGCCAGATGAACAGAGGCAGAAGCCTAATAAATGGACACATTGAAACCGCTTGTCAAGAAGTTCTAATGGACTTTTAAGTTGGACATTGGAATTCACCCTGTTCTTACTTCTCCTGGTCCCCTGCCTACATAATGTATCTAACTACTCCTGCCTTCACTTCACTTTCACAGGCACTAGTCAAGGACATTTTCTCCTATATAGTTATCCTTTTGGAGGTCTTTTAGATAGACCCTCTGAATGGAAGATAGACCAGTTGCCACATCCAACATCCCTTTTCAGCAGGCAAGAAGTCAGAGCATTAGCCTCCTGAATGCCTTCTGGGGATTGGTCTGACAATTTTCAGAGGGTAGCATAGCTAAACAGAACAAGAAATTGACTAGTAACTCTGGGGATGAAACAATCCAAATTAACCAGACTCTTTCTTAGCTGAGAACTCAAGGCTTCCTGGACCAGGCAGCACACATTTATCCTTCTGGTAGGCCCTAAAGAGTAAGGAATAAAAAGAAACAGAGAAAAGAAAAAGAAAATAATTTCATACCAAGCCCTGTAGATTGATTCTTTATTTCACCAGAAAATAAATGAACCCCCCCCCCATTTTTTCACTTTGTTTTGCTATGTTCATTTTGTATTGTTCTTTTTTTGTGAAAAGAGAAAATTAAAAAAAAAGTATTTCAGAATTCTTGGCTGAACTTCATCAAATAAGAATTTGGGCTCCTATGTCAATTACCAAAGCCTATACCTTTACAATTTTAGTGCTACAGAAGGTATCAAAGAGCTATATTGCTCAGCAGTGCCTGCCCTGGCAGAGTTGCTAGGTGAGATGAAGGTAGTTTGCAATCTGTAGGTGAAACCTAGACAATCAAATACAGCACTGAAACTTGGCTGTAGCCAAAGTGTTTGAAGATTTCTAGAATTAACTTCCACAGAATGGGAGAATGAGTGCAATAAAAATGACTTAATTTCTTATAATTCTGGATGCTAGAATTTTAATATCAAGATTTGTATGTTAACACAAGTGTGAAGGTGGCAGTGTGAAGGCCACAGGTCAAATTCAGATATTTCTCAGATACTGTCTGACTTGATTTGTTTTTGCCTTTTCACATTTTATTTTTATAAATTTTTGTATTAAAATGAAAAATATATTTACCCCAACTACAAAGGACTAGAGGAGGTCTTGAGTACTGATGAACTACTTATCCTGGAAAAAAGGTATGTCATTGGCTTGCAGCTCAGTAAGTAGGGCTGGGTAGTCTGGTCAATAAACCCCAGGGATCTGCCCATGTCTGCATTCCCCATGCTACTATCACAAGTGCAGGACACCACTCCAAGATGCTGTTGCTGGTTTTTAATCCAGTTCTGGGTGCTCAAATTCAGGTTCTCATGCTTGCAAGCAAGAACTTTCACAACTGATCCTTCTCCCTAGCCCCTTCCTTGGCTTCTGTGTGTCACCTTGTATAGCATCTTCAGAGGCCTATGGCTTTTTTCTGTGTTTGCTCATTTCTGGTGGCTCTATGTGTTCACATCTCTTCTTATGATAAAGGCACTAGTTACAATGAAAGAGTGCATGTCCCCAAGAGCCACATTTTTTGCTAAAAACATCTTTAAAGTGCTCTCCAAATATTATTATATTATGAAATTCTGGTGAATTCACACTTCAACTTATGCACGGAAAAGGCAACTCAACAAGTACAAAAGTCCAAAACATGTGTCCTAGTTTGTGTTCCATTGCTGTGACAAAACATTATGACCAACACCTACTTAGGGAGGAAAGGGTTTATTCAGCTTACATCTCCTGGGTCACAGTTCTCATTGAGGGGGCCCAAGGCAGGAACTCAGGGCAGGAACCTGGAGGCAGGAGCTGAAGCACAGGCCATGGAGGAAAGCTGTTCACTGACTTGCTCATCTGGTTCATGTCCAGCCCGCCTTCTTATACAGTACACAACAACCTGCCCAGGGTGGCACTACACATTTTGGGCTGGGACCTCTCAGCTATCAAGACAACACTCCACATATGTGACCACAGGCCAATCCAATGGAGCCAATTCCCCAACTGAGACTCCCTCAACCCAGGTATGTCAAGTTGACACTAAAGCTATCCAACACAATTGACCCTTGACAACTTGACACACAAAACACATCAGTATTAAACCACCACCTTTCCAGTTCTTATCCCCAAAGTATGATGTTAACATTAATCACAACCTAAGACAGTACAACCTTAAAAGCCCCACAGTCCTTAAAATGTCCAAACACTTAAAAGTTCACAGTCTATTAAAAGTCTCTTAACTGTGGGCTGCTGTAAAATCCAAAACAAGTACTGTCTTATTTCAAAGGGAAGAATCAGGCACTCTCAAACAAAACCTAAGTCCAGCAAGTAGCTCAAGGCTGGACACCTGGGATTCACTCACGATCTTCTGGGCTCCAAAGGGTCTCGGCAGCTCCCCCTCTCCGACTCTGCCGTCCGTGGCACACTCATCTCGCAGGCCCAGGCCGACTCCATTCTACACCTACCGCTGCTCTTGGTGGTCGTCCCAGGGTACCGGCATCTCCAAAAAGCTGGGGTCGCTACTGAAACTGAGGCAGCACCTTCACCAATGGTCTCTTCTGACCTCTCCTGGTGCAAAGCCTCAGCTTCTCTCCATGACCCCTGCAATCCTGGGGTCTTCACTGCAACCGAGGTGCACTTCCACCAATGGTCTTTCCTGACCTCTCACAGTGCCAAGCCTCGGCTGCTCTCTGTGACCCCCTCAAATTTCAACACCAGAACCATATAGGAGACTCTTACATACTACCAAGTCCTGTTTCTGGCTTGACATGGAGGCTCAGGCCCCTTCTGGATCACAGCTTCTGTGGGCTGACCCTGAAGTAATTCTTCCCAGAAGATTTCACCACAGTGATGCTGGTCTCTTGTTACTTACAGCTGATTTTTTCAGCCCCAGCTAACCAGCATCAGTTGTCCCAGTACAACAAAGATTTCACTTCAGGTTCTGGTCTCTTGTTAATTACAGCTGATTCTTCAGCCTCAGCTGACCAGAACCCACAAATTAAACAGTCCTGATGATCTCTGCTTCCTTTTGAAACTAGAAACTTCACAAGCCAGGCCTCCATCTTCTACAACTCAGCAAAACTGCTCTAAGCTCCACAGCGATGATCTTTAGGCATTCAATGACCTTCCCAGCCCAAAGTTCCAAATGCTTCCACAATCCTTCCCCAAAACACCAAGGTCAGGTCTGTCACAGCAATACCCCACTCTTCTGGTACCAATTTCTGTTGTAGTTTGTGTTCCATTGCTGTACAAAACACTATGACCAACACCTACTTTGGGAGGAAGGGGTTTATTCAGCTTACATATCCTGGGACACAGTTCTCATTGAGAGAGCCCAAGGCAGGAACTCAGGGTGGGAACCTGGAGGCAGGAGTTGAAGCACAGGCCATGGAGGAATGCTGTTCACTGACTTGCTCCCCTGGTTCATGCCCAGCCTGCCTTCTTATACAGTACACAACAACCTGCCCAGGGTGGCACTACTCATTGTGGGCTAGGCCCTCCCACACTGCTCAACCATCAAGACAATACTCCACAGATGTGACCACAGGCCAATCCAATGGAGCCAATTCCCCAACTGAGGCTCCCTCAATCCAGATGCGTTAAGTTGACACTAAAGCTCTCCAACACAACATGTAAAACTAATTTTGTCCTGTGGACAATTCTTAAGAACATTTCTTCTGGATGTTCCCTATTTCTGAGTTCTGTTCCTTGGCAATTAAAAATAAGTTGGAAGCTCTTATGGAGACATTCACAATATTTTATTTACAATGAACTTATAAAGAGTGAAACAGTGGAAACAGACTGATTTTGTTACTAAGTAATCTCGCTCTGTATTTTAATAGATTGAATAGTAATAGTGTATTTAATATCTATAGGTGTTTTTCTTCACTTAAGATAGTTGAACTGTGGTGTTAAATCTCTCTTCCAGTCAGTGTTATGCAGGGCTGCTTGGGTTTTTGTCCAAGCCTTATCTAAAATATTATACAATAATTAAAATTATCAGGCTAGTATAACAGCCTTTATTGATGGATAAAAACATACTTAATGCCCATACCAATTCTGCCAAGAGACTTAAGGCACAACTTGTTCCTTGCCCTCTGAGGTCAACTGAGGGGACTATGTATGGGAGCATCTCTTGATATGTCCTGCAATTATGAATATCCACTCTTCCTGTGCAGGGAGGTCTTGACAATTCACTAATGTTACTACAGCTAGTATCCAGTCTATAAAGAGCAAAGTGTCCTTGTGCTTCAAAAAGGTAAGCCTGGTCCAGTAAGACCTGAATTTGTCCTTGAGTGGATGGAACTGGTAAATGAAAAGCCAAAAGGAGCCAGAGGCTCCCCCCAAATATCTGATTGGCTCCTGAGGACCAGATCCTCAATTGACTTTGAGAAAACAAAGCTTAGTTAATCTGGACTAAGTTTATGCACTTAAACACCCAAAAGGATTGTATAACCAAAAGATAAGTAATCATTATATTTTCTTTAAAGTCTGAGAGATTGTGCTTCCAAACATTAGACTTAAAGTCATACGAGATCTATTGTTGTCAAAAAATAACATTTTCTCTTTCTATTTAGCAACTACCTAAGAGAAAACTCACACCATGACTATCAAAATGCCTGGAAAGCAAATCCTGAGTCCAGATATCATGGCCAAATGAACAAATGGAGAAACCCAATAAATGGATGCTTTGGAACCCCTCCTTGAGAAATTCTAATGGAATATTAAGTTGGCCATTTAATTCACCCTGTTCTTACTTATCCTGGCTCCCTGCCTAGAAAAATGTATCTACCCTTGCCTTCATTTCTCCTTCATAGGCACCAATCAAGGACTTTGTTCTCTCTAAAGCTATAGTTTTGCGGGTATTATCGATAGACCCAGTGAGCAGGGGGTAGTTGCCAAACCCTACACTCTTTTTCAGCATGGAAGAATCAGAGCAGTTGGTTCCCTGATTCCCTCTTTGCAATTGGGGTGACCTCCTCAAAGGGAAATGTGATAAAAATAGGAGCTAAAAATTGGCTAGGCATTTTAGGGTCAAGGCACCCCAAAGAGTGAGTTTCTTTCTCAAATGAGAGCTGAAAACTCCTTGGATCTGCCAGTAAACTTATCCTTCTGGTTGTTCTGACTTGTGGCCCATGCATCCTTCACTCACTTGTCATATTTATTAACCAGTGGGTAAATTCTATTAAACTCATGGTGCTAAGGACCCAATGCAACCCCCCCTTTCTAGTGGACATTATTCCACCTCAGAAACACCTACTGAGGTCAGCTCTTATGAACTTCCTTAAAGGATTTGAAGATCTCACAATGAGGGATGGGCCTGATAAAATAAAGGATTATAAAACCTCAGGGATAGCACTCAGATGTCATTGTTTCATTTTCCTTGAGTCATTCTAGGAATGATTATTTGCTTGCTTCAAGCACTTCCCCTTGATTGATAACTTAAACTGCTGTATTAAACTCTGATTGGCTATTGTACTCATAAAAGGTTGTGTAACCCAGTCCTCAGTTGCCACACTCCTCTTGAGTTGAGTGTTGTTGAGTGTTGGTCAGGAGTCTTAATTAAATTAAACCCTCCTTAAACTCCAAAAGTAAAAAAAAAAGAAAAAGAATTATACCAAGTAATTTAATTTTCCTCATTTACTATAAAGAAAATTGAAAAAGATCACTGACATTGACCTCTAGCCTCTACATACTTATCCACACACACCATGTGTCCATACACATATAGGTAAACATGGAGACCCCAAAATACTAGCACACACATTTTAAGAATTTTTCTTCTTTATACAAATTTCAAAAACATTCTCAAAAGTTGCAGAGACATTAAATTAATACATATGATAATAAGTGAAAAAGGACAAAATTAACAAAAATTTGAGGATTGCAATTAACCAAATTTAACTAACAGTAAGGTTATTTCTCATTTCTTCCTTTTTTGAGGACTATTTGTTTTTTCCTCTCAGACAGTTCCTGCTGGTGCAAGTTTTCCTCCTTTAGAGGACTATGTGCTTTTAAAGGACTACAGAACAGCAAATTGTCACACAAAGTATAATATTTATAAGAAAGTCAATTTTTATGTTCTTTGGGATAAAATCATTGGAGGTAGGCTAAACTATTAGCAAGTGGGTTAAAGAAATCTATATTAATTTTATTCACTGGAACAATGATCATATGTTTGAAGTGTTAGCTACACAGTTGTGTAATAATTTGATATTTCTTGAAATATATTGATCTGGTACTTTCTTGGAAATAGATTATAATTTTTCTTATAAAAAAGAACTGAAATAAAATCAGAAAATGCATAAGCACTCTGTGACACAGGGTTACTTGTTCAGTCATTTCTTTGGCATATGTTCCCTTTGGAAAACTCAAACCTAAGTTGTGGGGTGTGTGTGTGTGTGTGTGTGTGTGTGTGTGTGTGTGTGTGTGTGTGTGTGTGTGTGTGTGTGTGTGTATGTGTGTGTGTGTGTGTGTGTGTATTCCCATAATTGTGAGAGGGTGTACACAGTAATGTGCAGCATGTGGAGTCCAGAGAAGGAAATCAAGTGCCCTGCTCTGTAACAATCTAGCCTGATTCCCTTTAGGCAGTTTCTCTCACTGAATCTGGAGTTACGCCAGTGGCTAGCAAGCCACAGCTATCCTCCTGTCCTTGTCCCAAAAGGATTGGGGTAATAGACCTATGCATGACCACACAAGCTTTACTGTGTGGATTATGTGTATCCAAACTCAGGTCCTTATATTGAACAACCATTCAGCCATCTCTCCACAACCCATGTAGTTCTTTAGTGACTCATCAGTATTTGAAAAGTTGTCATGAGAATTGAGTTTATTTAACCTTAATGTGTATCTGTGGTTTCAGACAATGACATTCTGGAAATTTTCTGAAATTTGTACTCAAGGGTGGGAGAGAGGACATTTAAAATGTGTTAGAAAGGAACACCTTATGGAGAGAGAGCATACAAGCAAAAAGTGAGACTGATAACACTTTAGTGTCATAAGCAAACTTAAAGCAATTCCCTCTGTGATAGTCTTAGACAGAAACAAGATAGAAGATGCTAACTAACTTAATCAGAAATATACGAACATATACTCTTTACTAATACTGATAGCCCAAGTTGCTTGGTGAGCTTAATTGCTCTTAGTTTGGAAAATCATCTGATAATTTTTAGCTGTCTTATACTAGAGAGTTTATTATTCTGCCTGAATTATATCAAGTTTAAATATGTAGTTTACATTCCTCCTTTTTAAAATCTATCTCTTCTTGAGTAACTTATAATTTGAACATTTATTGTAAATAAGTAGGTTGCGTTTTGTATAAGTCAAGTTCACCAAAATTCCAACAGAAACCTTCTAGAAATGATTAAGAGTTTCAGAAAAGTGGTAGGATATAAAATTAACCTGGAAAAATCAGCAGCCTTTCTCCACACTAACAGGAAGCAACTTCAGAAGGAATACAGGGAGACCTTCCCAATCACAACAGTCTCAAAAACAATAAAATACCTAGGAAAAAAAAACCTTACCAAAAACACCAAAGATCCCTACAACAAAAATTATAAACTGAAGGAGACTGAAAAAGATATCAGAAGATGGAAAGTCCTCCATGCTCATGGGTTAGAAAAATTAATATAGTAAAAATGCCCATTCTATCCAAATTCATATGGAACAACAAAAAAACACCGAATAGTCAAAGCAACCCTGAGTGAAAAGAGCAATATAGGGGTGAACTCTATACCAGACTTCAAACTATACTACAGGACTATAGTCATAAAAACAGCATGGTACTGGAGCAAAAAAATTCCTATAGACCAATGGAAAAAAACTGAAGACCCAAACTTGAGCACATACATTTTCAGCCACCTCATATTTGACAAGGGGGAAAAGAAGACACAGTGAAGGAAAGATAGCATCTTCAGCAAATGGTGTTGGCAAAACTGGATCACAACTTGTACAAGAATAAAATTAAACCCCTACCTCTCACCTTGTACAAAAATCAACTCCAAATGAATCAAAGACCTCAATGTGAAACCCAAAACTCTGAAGGTGATAGAAGAAAAAGTTGGCAGCAACTTACAAAACATAGGCATAGGAAAAGACTTTCTCAATTAGACAGCAGCTACACAGGAAATAAGGTTGACAATTGACAAGTGGGACCTCATTAAACTCAAAAGTTTCTGTACAGCAAAAGAAACAATCAGGAAAGTGAATAGAAAACCCAGAGTGGGAGGAAACCTTCACTGCTGATACATCTGACAGAGCATCAAATGCCAGAATATATAAGCTACTCAAAAACAAACAGGTAAGAAAACAAATAACACACTCAAAAGATGGAGTAAAGAACTGAACAGAGACTTCACAAGTATGGGAATAGTGATGGCTGAGAAACATTTTAAAAAGTGTTCAACATCACTAATAATTAAGAAATTGCAAATTAAAACCACTTTAAGATATCATTTCATTCTGATAAGGCTGGCTAAGATCAAGAAAACAAATGATATCAAATGCTAGAGAGGTTGTGGGGAAAGGAGAACACTCATTCACTGCTGGTGGGAATGCAAACTCATACAACCATTATAGAAAGCAGTGTGGAGAATCCTGAAAAGACTGAAAATGAGCCTACCACCTGACCCAGCCATACCACTTCTGGATATATACCCACAAGACTCATCCTACTGCAGAGATACATGTATAGCCATATTTATTGCAACTCTCTTCACAATAGTGAAGAGCTGGAACCAATCCAAGTGCCCCTCAAACAACAAGTGGATAGAGAAGATGTAGTATATCTACACAATGGAGTTCTATGCAGTGGGAAAGAATGTTGACATCATGAAATTTGCAGATAAATGGATGGAACTAGAAGATAGTATGTTAAGTGAAGTAACAGAGTCCCAGAAAAACAAAAGATGAATGGTATCCCTCATCTGTGGATGCTAGCAGCAAGTACCTAGCTGTAAGGCAAATTGAGCAACATTAATATTACATTCCTCATGATCTGAAAACAACTGTGCTTTCATATTATGAATCCCTAGACACATTCTAGAACTAACCTACAATTTATTTTCAGACCTTAGATTTTTGGTATAAGATGGTGGGCATGTATACTTATTTTAGAGTAACATAAAATGGAAAAATATGAATCAAGTAATATGACATGGAAATAAAATATACTTTGTTTTCCAGAAGATACAATTTTAGTATAGGTGTAATGTATCAGGCTTGTGTAACTTAGCCCTTTCTGGGTGCTTAAGGACCATAATTAATGCCTATACCAATTTGGCCAAGGTACCTAAGAGTTAACTTCGTTCCTTGACCTCAAGATCAACTAAGTCTCAGGGGACTTTGCATGGGGACATCTCTTGAAATATCCTGCAAATGTGGGTCATCAGTTTCTTGTGTAGGGAGGTCTTGGAGATCCACTAATCAGACTTCGGCCAGTGTCCAGTCTTTAAAGAGGAAAATCTGCTCATGCTTCAAAAAGGGAAGTCTGGTCTAGCAAGACTTGATTTTGTCCTCAAGTGGATGGAACTGGTAAATGAAAAACTGAAAGGATCCAGCACCCCACCACCCAAAAAAACAAAAAAACAAAAAACAAAAACAAAAACAAAAAACAAAACAAAACAAAACAAACAAACAAAAAAAGGAGTGACTTCAGAGGCCCAAATCCTCACCTGACCTTGAGAAACAAAAACCTTGGTTAATCTGTGCTAATTGTGTGGCCTTAAGCATCCAAAAGGAAAGTATAACCCAGAAATAAATAATCAGTAAGGCCTGAGAATTTGTACTTCAGATATAAAACTTGAGACCTTAATAAAAAGACAAAAGGAAAAAAAAAAAAACAAAAGAGAGAGCATTGTTGTTTTGCCTGTCTTCAATTCTTACTGGCAACTGCACCTACTCTGTGGCTGTCACTGCTTTTATCATTCTTCAAAGACATGAGACACAACTTTTTAATCCTCCAATATGGACTGAAGACATGTCTCTCCAAGAATCCTCCAAACCTTCAATGCCAGATGGGGACTACTGAGACATCCAGCTTGTGGACTGAGCAGCTACTGGGATTTCGGCCTCTTCATAGTATAGCCTGCCATTTTTGGACTACCCAGGCTGTATCATGGAGGCCAGTACAGGAAGATCAAGATAGGACACATACTTACTGGACTTCATTTGGGTGACCATGGGAGGGAAAGACCCCAGTGTGTAGCACAAAGGCAAGATTGATAGCTTTTTGGGCTTGCCAAAACACTTCCTTAAGGAAAAACATGATATCCTTTTTTAGACCAAAAAAGAAATTCCTTCCCCAACTCAGCAGGTGATATGTTTTATATATATATATATATATATATTATATATATAATCATATATATACAATTTGGAGAGAACAAACAACAAAAATAACTGGGGAAGAAAGAAAAGACTGAAACAGTGAAGTTCTCCCAAAAAACAAGCTCTCTTTTGAAAAAAAAAAACCCTCCGTGGAAAGGCTAGAAAAAGATGCAAGACATATATGGTGAAGTGCAGGAACTCAGGTTGGGTGGGGGGCATGGAAAGGAAGTGACTCTTAAAATTGATTAAGAAATGTATGTTAGGGAAACTGTTTAATAACAATAATAAATAAAAAACAAAAAATATTCACTGATCTATTTAAATGAATAGTGTTGAAATGAGTTGCTTCCATCCAAAGGCCATGGCAGGAAGGTTGGCACTGCTAAATCTCTTGAAGAATCCATTTGAAATATATATATATATATATAAAGATGGTTATACCAAAATGTGTCCAAAGCAGTTGCTAAAGAACAGGGAAGAAGTCACTGAACAAAGAAGGAAAAGAACGTGGGTAACCCAACTTTGGGGAGATACCAAGGGCCAAGCTTTCACCATAAAAATTCCTGCAAAACAAGATTCTACAAACTGATTGGACAAGATCCACTGTTCTCATTTCATTTTTGTTGCTGAAGATAATACTTGTACCAAAAACAACTTGAGGAAGAAAGGGCTTATTTAAGCTTAAAATTCCAGCTTACAATCCATAATTGCAAGGAACTCAAAGCAGCAGCAGCTTGAGCTGGCTGGTAGTCATGTCCATAGTCATAGGCAGAAAACAATAAATGTTATCTATAGTGCCATATGGCTTAATTGATAGTTTTTTCACTTTAAAATTTTTATTGAGCATTTGTACAACACATATAATGGGTTCCAATCAAACCCAATCCCCCCATACTCCCCCACCATCACAACTCATGCATTATGAAATCCAAGCTAAGCCCAATCCAGTCAAGCTCCTAAACCCAGACATACTTCTGTGCAAATAGATCTGCTGGATTATATTCAGCATATCTAGGAATCTCAGGTAAAGCATACTCTTCCTCACCCAAGAATACTCAGCCTCCTTTAGTTCTCAGTCAAGGGTCAATCCCCCAACCATTTATCTTTCTCTGCTTTGAGACCTTGTCCCAAATAGCATGGATCCCAGGTCTATGCCAACATTGCCACAAGTTTACATGTGAAAACTCACAATTGATTTTAAATAACTTCCTCAGAGATTAATGTGATGCCTTGAGACCCCATGAGAAATACACTATATTACTACATGAGTTGTTCAAGCTGGTAGCTGGGTGGCAAGACAGAGAATACCTCCCTTTGAATGGTTGGGGAGATTAATCCAAGTTACTTTTAAAACAAGGCAGGCTATTTCCAAAGCCCTTGATTATCCACCAAAAAAGAAAATAATGCCCTCTTGTTAAAAACAAGACATACTTCAGGGATAGGACTTAGATTAATGGAACCTTTTTTTATGTGAAGTTAAGTGCTCATAAGACAATATGCACAGCTAAAAGAGAAAAATCAATCAATGACACAACCCAGTGCCAAACCCTTTCAACCATGATGAGCTACCCAGCAAAATACCTTTATAGGTGCAGTATAGGTGCTGTTGTCTGGGGGATGGTCAACAGCTATCTAATTAAACTTGGGATGCTCTCAATGGGAATGAACCCATGAGAGCCTAGTCAAATGCACAGGACTGGAGAGGACATATGTTTCCAGAGAAAAGCCTATCAGTGTCATCTCTAGATGAATGAAATTTCATGCCATTCACTAACTATGGAGTCTTAATTTTACAGACAAGCATATCATATACCACTCATCAAAAAAGCTACCCTTCGCAACAGATGGAGGACAATGAAGAATTCCACAGATGGTCAAACACAGAACATATATATCTGAAAAATTCCAATTTCTAGGAGAAACATAATTGAACCTTTACACGCAGAATGAGGGGCAGAGGGAAAATGAATGTACTCCTCAGTTCTAACCAGTAAAGCTTCCTTACACAGCATTGTGATTCAAATGGAAGGCCACAAATAGCCAAACTTAAAAGACTTGGGGCCTCTAGAGTGTGTATCCATAGATTGGGCCCCTATATAAAAACTCACCACCCAAGGCTCAGGGATCATTGTGGAACAGGAGGCAGAAAGACAGTTAGAGCCATGGCTGTTGCAATGAGAAGCAGAGATTTTCTTCATTTTTATACTGTTCATGACCTTGACTAGAGAATGGGGCTACCCACTGTGTGCTGGCTTCCCCTCCCCATCAAATAATAATAAAGATAATGGCCCACAGTCTTGTCCACAGGCCAACAAGATGTGGATAATTCCTCATTAAGACTCTTTTACCATATGACTCATGATTGTTGGTTGACTAAAGTTGAAGTTATAACTAACTGGCATACCCAGCATGATTAAAAAAAAAAGAAACAGGACAAAAATGAAATGTCACTTTCAAAGTGAAAGTTAAGTTTTAAATGTTGGGAATATAGCTCAGTGTGTTGGGGCACTTGCCTGGTGTTGGCAGGATCCTGGGCTTATTCTTCAGAAAGCCTGAAAATAAACAAAAATAATTATATTAAACAGAAAATTTTAGATCAGCAGGCAGTATAATGTAATCCACCTTTACAAAATACCAATGAAAACTATGATGTCCATCAAAACTACATTTCATTAGTGAAGGCAAAACAGATATTGTTCCCGAAATGGAAAAAACAAGGTATTTGTTTGCTAACTGATATATTTCACATTAAATAATATAGAAATTCAACTAGAGTCAAAGCAAATGAAACATGAAAATAAAACAAAAGGAAAGCATAGGAACAAATAAAGGACATTAGTAAATGTAACTATTGCTAAAAATAAATTATCAAAATGTCTTTTTTTCTAATTCATTTAATTGGTTTAAAAAGAAAATATATAAAATAGTATGCATAGATTTTTGACCATACAACGTATTCATCAATAACATATCCATCACCTAATATAATCCATTATATGACAAGTCCATTACATATCTATTGTATAACATGTTCTTTACATAATATAATTCATCAAGTAACACTTCTATCATATAACTTACTTATTATATAAAATCTCCATCACATGACATGCTCATTAAATAACATGCCCATCACACACTTGTTCACAAAAATTATATATATATATATATATATATATATATATTTGTGTGTGTGTGTGTAGTGTATGCAATTTTCTTTTTCTAATTGCAACTTTATTTATTTTATTTTTGAATATAATATTTTATTGATGTTTTCTGTATTTCATACATCATTTTTAAATTCAATTTAGACATATTCCCCTTTCCCTGGCCCCCAACCCCACCCCAGTTCATGCACTCTGCCATATATGTCCTGTATCTTTCTCTCAGTCTCTCCAAAGTTTTTCTCTGTAAAGGTTTATTGTCCTAGGCAGAATTCAACCACATCAGTCCATTCCTTGACCCAGTCCTCATGCTGCTGTGGTTCCCTCCCAACTGTACCACTCCAAACTATGCCAATGTACAGAATTATGTCTTCCAGGAATAAACTGTATGTTAACTCCAATATATGTCAAGGAGTTCACATTTTTCCCTTTTTATTTTGGTATTTTCAAGACAGGGTCTCTCTGTAGACCCAGCAGTCCTTGAACTCACTCTGTAGACCAGGCTAGCCTTGAACTCACAAAGATCCGCCTGCCTCTAACTCTGGAGCGTTAGGATTAAAGGCATGCACCACTACGCCCAGCCATTTTTTTCCTTTTAATTTTATAATACTCTAAAATGTGAATACATACCTTCTGCCCATATCCATAATTACCATGTCTGAAAGTAAGTGGTCAATTAATTCTAGGGCTTATTATGAGATTCACATTGTCACATTGTAACATCACAGTTGTTTTCAGACAGAAAGAAATATAACAACGTTGCTCAGCTTGCCCTTCAATTGGGAGATTTGGTACTAGCATCCACAAAGGAGAGAAGCCATTTCTGGTTTGTTTTGGGGACTGTTACTTCACTTAGCATAATGGCTTCCAGTTCCATCCATTTACCTCCAAACTACAGGATGTTATCTTTCTTTACCACTGCATAGAACTCCATTGTGTATGTACCACATTTTTGTTATCCACTCCTCAGTTCAGTGGCATTTGGGTTGGTTCCAACTCTTTGCTACTATGATAAGAGCTGTAATAAACATAGGTGTGTATGTAACTTTGCAGTAGGATGAGCCTTGTGGGTATGTACCCAGGCTTGGTATGAGTGGGTCAGGAGGTAAACTCATTTTGAGTCTTTTAAGAGTTCTCCACACTGTTTTCCACTGTGGTTGTACAAGTTTACACTCCTACCAGCAGTGGGAGAGTGTTCCCCTTTCTACAAAACCTCTCCAGCATTTGGCATCTTCTGTTTTCTTTTTTTTTTCTAATATTTTTTAAATTTTATTTATTTATGTGTTTGAATGTACTATCTGCATGTAGGTTTGTGCACCTATGCTGTGCAATGCCGCGGAAGTCAGAAGAGGGTGTGGGATTCCCCTGGAACTGGAGTTAAAGACAGTTCTCAACTCCCGTGTGGGTGCTGGGGATAGAACCCAGGTCCTCTGAAAGAGCGGTCGGCGCTCTTAACCACTAGGCCATCTTAGCCAGTCTTATCAGAGTGAGATGATATCTTAGAGTAGTTTTAATTTTTATTTCCTTAATTATTAGTGATGTTGAACATGTTTTAAGATGTTTCTCAGCCATCTTTACTTCCTCACTGGTGAAGTCTCTGTTCAGCTCTTTATCTTTTAAGTGAGTCATTTGTTTTCTTGCTTCTTTGTTTTTTGAGTAGTTTATATTTTCTGGACTTTAAAGCTCTGTTAGATGTATCAGTGGTGAAGAATTTCTCCCATTCTGTGTGCTTTCTCTTCACTTCCTTGTTTCTTTCACTGCACAGAAGCTTTTGAGTTTGATGAGATCCCACATCTCAGCTGTTGATCTTATTTCCTGCACAGCTACTGTTTGATTTAGAAAGTATTTTTCTACTCCTGTCTTGCAGATTGCTACCAACCTTTTCTTCTTTCACCTTTAGAGTTTCGGGTTTCATGTTGAGGTCTTTGATTCATTTGGAGTTGATATTTGTACAGGGTGATTGGTAGGGATTTATTTTTGTTCTCTACATATGGTGATCCAGT
This sequence comes from Rhizomys pruinosus, assembly GCA_009823505.1. NCBI lineage: Eukaryota > Metazoa > Chordata > Mammalia > Rodentia > Spalacidae > Rhizomys > Rhizomys pruinosus. The sequence goes on from VZQC01002875.1 coordinate 115,857, forward strand.
TTTGCCAGCACCATTTGCTGAAGATTCTATCTTTCCTCCAATGAAATTCTTTGGCCCTTTTATTGAATATGAAGTGGCTGAAATTGTATGAGCTCAAGTTTGGATATTCAATTTAGTTCCATTGGTCTACAGGTCTATTTTGGTGCCAGTGCCAGTCTGTCTTTATGACTATGGCCCTGTAGTATAGCTTGAAGTCTGGTAAGCTGATCCCCCCATATTGCATTTTTCACTCAGGGTTGCTTTAGCTCTTCAGGGTCTTTTGTCTTTCCTTATGAACTTTTTTTTAATTAATTTTTATTAATTTTATTTATTTATGTATGTGTATGAATGTACTGTCTGCATGCAAATTTGTGCACCTGTGTCGTGCAATGCTGCGGAGGTCAGAGGAGGGTGTCGTATTCCCCTGGAACTGGAGTTCTTCTGGAACTGGAGTTTCAGATGGTTCTCGGCCGCCATGTGGGTGCTGGGGATCGACCTGGGTCCTCTGTAAGAGTGGTCAGCGCTCTTAACCACTAGGCCATCTCTCCAGCCCTTTTCATATGAATTTAAGAATTATTTTTCCAAGTCTATGAAGAAACTCTTGGGGATATTAAATGGGATTGCATTGAATCTGTACATTAATTTGGGTAGCATGGACATTTTTACTGTATTAATTTATCCAATCTATGAGCATGGGAGTTTTTTCCATCTTTTGATGTCATCTTCAATCTCCTTCTTCAGGGGTTCAAAATTTTTGTTATAGAGATCTTTGGAGTCTTTGGTTAGGTTTATTCCATTTTTTTTTTTCTATTGTGAGTGGGAATGTCTTTTATATTTCTTCACCAGTTGTTTGTTTTGGTTTTAAAGAAAGTTTTTGTGCCATGCATGGTGGCCAATCCTTTAAATCCAGCATTGGGGCAGAGGCAGGGTATCTTGTGAGTTCAAGGACCACTGTCTACAGAGTGGTCAGAGAATGGCTACAGGGAGACGCTGTTCAAAAAACAAAAAAAAGGGCTGGAGAATGAGGTTAAGAGCGCCGACACTCTTGCAGAGGACCGGGTTCGATCCCCAGCACCCACTAAGGTGTGAGAACTGTCTGAAAACTCCGTTCCAGGAGAACCACTCCGGGTCCGACCCCACTTCTGACTTCCGCGGCTTGCACGACAGGGTGCACAGAACTTGCATGCAGACATACATTCGTACACATACAAAATAAAAATTAATAAAAAAAGACAAAAAAATAAAAAGAAAGTGTTTTGCTAGCTTTTTACTAGCTTAATTTAATCCTCCACATTACTCCAATCAATTTTTCTAGGTTTTCTCTGGTGGAGTTTTAGCATCTTTCAGGTAAACTATCATATCACATGCAAAAAGGTACGTATGACTTCCTCTTCCAAATTAGTATCCCATTATTTTGCTTCTCTTGTTTATACCTAGCAAGTGTTTAAGCACTATATTGAAGAGGAGTTTGCGAAGATGCCTTGCCAGGTTCCTGCCTTTTAAGAGGGAATAGTCTCTAATTTTCTCCATTTACGAATGGTGTTGGCTGGGTGTTTGTTGTGATGGTTCTATATTATTTAAAGTGTTTTGCAGTCAATTCCTCTAGAATTTAACACTTGAAGGATAAGATCTTCTCAAGGCTTTTATCTTGTCATTGAGTGATGTTGATTTTGTTTTCAGTATTTGTTGTATGAATACAAGTCCTTTATAACTTGAATTCGCAAGCCAGTCTGCGCCAACACTACTACTAGCCTGATCTGAGCCCACTGATTCCGTGGGTGTGGGTTTGTATGTATCTTGAAGTTTTGAATTCTTCAAATGTTATCTATGATACTAACATTTGCTTTGGTAGTTTTTTTTTTTTTTTTCATTCTTTTTATATTATGTCATTCAACATTTCAATTCAGTCAGATGTCCCTTTCCCTTTACCTGCTCCCCTTCCGCCCACCATTGATCCTATGCTATTTGCAAAACTGCGCATCTCCTTTTTTTTTCATTTTTGCGATAAGGATGATATGATACAAAGCATCCACTTCTATAACTTTGGGCTGTTGTCTTGCCACCCAAAAGCACCATCAGTGGAGGGTTATGCATATGATCAATGGGTCTGATTTTGTGGTTCACTTCATCGCCTTCTCAAGGCCCTCAAGATTGTCAATTAGAAGGGAGGTGATGAAACGTCATCTTGGAATTTTCTTGGACTTGATTGCTTCTTTCTGGCTACAAGTGTCAGTACTTCTACTATAAGCAAAAAGCAATTAGATAATGGTATTTAAACAGCACTAATAGTTATGGTTGGTTACTTTGGTATAGACACATATGTTAATGGATGTATGTTATCCATGAATTAATTTTTTCCTGTTAAATATGATAGGTCCTTTACGGGTTATACATCTCCTAACCTGTAGGATGTAAGTTGTGGCATCAGCATGGTTATTCCTCCAAGGAGAGACAAAAGCCAATTAGTTTGGCATATAGCATGATATCTGCTCTGCTGCACAGTATTTCCAGCAGGTGAGGTGTATTGGTGCTGAGGTGAGTCTTGCTTGCTCGGGGATACCCGTATTTGCTTTATTGTGTGGCTTTGTGTACACTCTCTGGCATTCCATGAGGCATCTGTACATTCATGTGTGGTTATACAAATCTTCTTCATGCTTAACGACAGGTGCTTCGCAGCAGGGCCCTCATCGCCTCTCTTCTTGGTTTAGATACCAAGGAGCCTTTACCTTTTGTGGGGCCTTGGATCCCCTGGCCACATTTCCTGGCTAGATAACCCATTGCTGATTAGAGCTCCTGTTATTATATTTTGCTAAGTGCGATAGCTTAAGGAGTAGTATTATTTTGGTATCTGAACAGAGTAATAATCCTTTTCACACTTCTCTATGTGTAGGTGAAATGCTATTAGCAATTAAAGAAGGCAGTTACGTGTTTATATAAGAGATTACCTCTAATAAATAGTTGTCTCCATTTACAGGTAGAGAGCGACCTCGGTTATCATATTTCTCTCTTTTTCTATGGGGGAGGCAAAAAGTCTCTCATATCAAAATTGCGGCACCTAGAAGGTAAGTCTCATTAGGACTCATTATAAATAGTGTTACAATAGACCACAGAGGGGTTCGATGTTAGTAGAAATCTAGAGCTTTTCTTCCTATCAATGTTCAGACAGGTCAACCTTTCAGTTGGCACTTTCTGGTACATCCTACTCAATGCAAAGCTGTATCTTTTCTTTCTCAGCCATTAAGTTGGTGACATTTTGTCTTGTTGGGACCCACAAATCTTTTCCCGTAGTTAGTTTCAGGATTTGAATTGCAAGGTTTTTGACGAAAAGCTTTCATGTCTATCTGTATCCCCCTCCCCTTTTTTTAACCCATGAATCTCCAGAAGACAGTTGTATTATACGTAACTATAGGGTGGAATCAAGGCACAGATTTCATCAAATTCACCCATGTTGTTTTGGGTGACTATATATGTTTAACTTGGGAAGCTAACTTAATTTTTAAGTTAAATCATCTTAAAGAGAATGCTACAAGGTGATACTGTACAACAAAGAAATTATAGAGAACATTTGTATGTGCCAATCCCAAAGTTATTTGCAAGTATTTTGTTGAGAATTTTTGCGTCTGTGTTCATTAATGAGATGGATCTATAGGGTTTTCTTGGTTGTGTCTTTCCCTAGTTTTGGTATTAGAGTGATTCCGGCTTTTCAAATATTATGTTTACAATATGAAAATGTCAAGAGGAAAATAAGAATAAAAATAAAATAAATAAATTTTGAAACAAAGTATGGTCCTGAAAATAAGGGGAATTACTTATTTTGGTAGCATAAAAAATTGAGAAGTTATATCACATATGATATATGTGTGTGGTCTGGGGCACAGAATCACATGTACATGTATGAACACATGCCAATATTTACACACAGAAAGACTGACAGACCTTCAAAATGTAAAGAACAAATAACAATCTGATTTGGACACATCAATGCCACTGTGTTTTTTAGTTTTAAAGGAAGGTTTATTTTAATTATGATACCTGGCCGACACTCAACTCAGGAGGAGTCTGGCCACGAGTTGTGGGTTATAGGGAAATTTATAAGGACAGAAGCCAATCAGACTTTAACACCACAGTTAAAGTTACCAATCTAACGGAAGCACACAAATCATCAAGCCAATCACAGAAGCTCCTACTTTTATCACAATACCCTCTGACAAGGTTACCCCAATTACCAAGAGGGATTGGAGCACCATCCCATCTGACTTCTTCCATGCTGAAAAGAGGCAGTGGGTTTGAATCTGCTCAGTGGGTCTATCTAAAAGACCCCAAGATGTATATTTATAGCAATAACAGATTCCTTGACTGGTGCTTGTGAAGGAGAAGTGAAGGTGAGAGTAGTTAGGTACATTTTCTAGGTAGGGAACCTGGAGTTGAATAAGTTGAATTAAATGTCCAATTTAAAAGTTCATTAGAATTTCTCAACTAGGGGTTCTGAATCATCCATTATTGGGCTTCTCCTTTTGCTCATTTGGCCATGGTATCTGGATTCAGGATCTGCTTTCCAGGAATTTTGATAGTCACAGTGTGAGTTTCCTGGTAGGTAGTGGCTAAATAGAAAGAGGAACTTTTATTATTTGACAATAGATCTCATATGGCTTTAAGTCTAATGTTTCTAATGGATGCACAATCTCAGACTTAAAAGGAAATATCATCATTACTTCTCTTTTGGTTTTACTTTCCTTTTGGGTATTTAAGTCCATACACTTGACCCAGATTAACAAGGCTTTGTTTTTTCTCAAGGTCAGTTGATGATCTGGTCCTAAGAGGCCACTTGGATATTTGAGAGGAGCCTCTGGCTCCTTTTGGCTTTTCATTTACCAGTTCCATCTATGGGAGGACAAAGTCAGGTCTTGCAAGACCAGGCTTCCCTTTTTGAAGCATGAAGAGACTTTCTCTTTATGGACTGGACACTGGCTAGAGTCCTGTCCGTGGATCTCCAAGACCTCCCTGTACAGGAGGCCTAGTGACTCAAAATTGCAGAACATTTCAACAGATGTTGCCATACATGGTCCCCTGGGACTTAGTTGACCTCATAGGGCAATAAACAAGGTTGTTCCTTAAGTCCCCCAGCTGAACTTTTATGGGTTACCCTGACTGAAGTCACCAAAGAATCCTCTTCAGACAGATTCTGAGCAATGAGTCTTGATCCTCCTGCTCTGGGACCATCTGTGTTCTCCGTACTCCAGGGCTCAGATCTACTCTTAGATAGTTAGACCCCCTAACTGTGTCCCCCATCCCTTCCATGGGCCTGTATTTCCTCTTGCTGCTCCTTTCCAAAAGCTCTGAAGCAGTCTTCCAGACCCCAGCCACTGGGTCTGCATAGTCTCAAATTGGACCCAATTCTCTTTTTACTTGACTACCCATCTTGGAATCATGCTGCCATGCAAGTAAAATGTCAAAGGTGAGAACTATTCATACATGATCAGAAATCAGCTAAGCTACAACATCAATGTAAACAAAATATAACTTCAACTAAATGAAGACATGCTAGAATTTTATACCAGACACACATACAATAAAAGAAATACACATGCCCATACTTAAACACAAAAACACAAATACTATGAAAAAACAGGATAATATGGCTTCACCAAAACCAACTGGTCATACAGAAGTGTAGCACAATGACAAATACCAAGAGGAATCCCAGAATACATATTTTAAAAGAATCATAATCAATATCGTTAAAGAAATTAAGGACCTTAAAAACACACAGAGAAACAACAGAAAGAAATATGGATCTAAACAAAAAGCCCTCAAAACAAGAAACAAAAATGAATGAGAAACACCATAAGATAACATAATATCCTTAGTAATTAGCGAAATACAAATCAAAACTTGAAGTGAAGAGAAGACCCACAGAGTGGGAGGAAACCTTCACAGCAGATACATCTGACAAAGCATTAATTTCCAGAGTATACAAGCTACTCAAAAAACAAAGAAGAAAGAAAACAAATGAATCACTCAAAAGATGGAGCAAAGATCTGAATAGAGACTTCACAGAGGAGGAATTAGAGATGGCTGAGAAACATCTTAAGAACTGTTCAACATCTCTGATAATTAAGGAAATGCAAATTAAAACCACTTTGAGATATCACCTTACTCCAATAAGACTGGCTAGGATCAGGAACACGAATGATACCAAATGCTGGAGAGGTTGCGGGGAAAGGGGAACACTCATCCATTGCTGGTGGGAATGTAAACTTGTACAGCCACTATGGAAAGCAGTGTGGAGAACCCTTAGAAGACTCAAAATGAGCCTTCCATTTGACCCAGTCATACCACTCCTGGGTATATACCCACAAGACACAACTTACTGCAAAGATACATGCACAGCTATGTTTATTGCAGCTCTGTTCACAATAGCAAAAAGCTGGAACCAGCCCAGGTGCCCTTCAACTGACGAGTGGATAGAGAAAATGTGGTACATGTATACAATGGAGTTCTATCTGCGCGGTAAAGAGGGCAACATCCATGACTTTGCAGGGAAATGGAGGGAGCTGGAAGAATTATGTTAAGTGACAGTAAGTAACACAGTCCCAGAAAAACAACACGACCAAATGAGTTGCCCTCATATTGTGGATGCTAGTATTCAACAACCCAGATATAAATATTTCTCATGAGAGGGATGCATAGTAAAGAACAACAACAAAAGGACTTTGACCAGAAAATGATTGAATGGTGAATTGGAAGGGGGGGATGGGTGGAAGAGGGACACGTGTGTATATCGATTAATGCATATTTAATTGACGTGAGTTCAGAAAGTACCCAGTTTCGCCTAGCCACTGTCTACAGGAAACATGATGTCTTAGGACTTAGTAAAAGTTAAAAATGTCCATATTAAACAACATTCGGTTTACAGACTCTTGTTCTAAACGGTAATGCATCTGATTTAAATGTAGATATAATTCGCTTTGTTGTCCCACATTTTTTTTACACAAAATCTGTAGATCAATAACTTTGGGATATTTGGCATTAACAAATGTTCTCTATAACTTTCTCTGTATGTACAGTATCACCTTGTAAGCATTCCCTTTAAGATGAAATTTAACGCAAACTTAAGTTTGCTTCCCAAGTTAATCATATATTAGTCACCCAAAACCACACCATGGTGGGAATTTGTGAATTCTGTGCCTTTTGATTCCACCCTATAGTTATTTAAAATACAACTGTCTTCTGGAGATCATGCGGTAACAAAAAAAAAAGGGGCGGGGAATACAGACAGGACATTTGGAAACCCTTTCGTCAAAAGCCGTGCAATTCAAATCCTTAAAACAAACTATGAGAAAATATTTGTATGTTTCCATACCGGACAAAAATGTCACTAATTTAACAGCTGAGAAAGAAAAAGATAAGCATTTATGCACTTGAATAGGTCTGTAAACCAAAAAGTCGCAACTGAAAGGTTGACCCGTCTCAACATTGAAAGGAAGAAAAAGCCTCAGATTTGCCACCTAAACACTCGACAACCCTTTCTGTGGATCCTACATGTAACAACTATTTATAATGAGTCCTAATGAAAACTATAACCTTTAGGTGCCACAAAGGTTTTGATTTGAGAGACTTTCTTGCCTCCCCCCCACTAGAACAAGGAGAATATGACGATGAGGCCGTTTTCAACTGTAAATTGGAGACTATTGGAAACTATTATAGAGGTAATCTCTTTATAAAACCGGATTTAAAAATGCCTTCTTTAATTGACAATAGACATAAGAACTGTTGAAAAGGATTATACTCTGTTTCAGAACCAAAAATATAATACTAAAGTTCCTTTGGGGCTATGACACTTAGGCAAAGCTTATTAATATGCAGGAGCTCTGACATCAGCAATGGATTGTTTCTTACTAGGGGGATGTTGCCAGGGGACCAAGGCCCCACAAAGGTTAAGGGCTCCTCTGCCCCTGAGTTGGCAGATACCTGCAGGAGGAGAGGCGATAAACCCTGCTGCCGAAGACCTGACCTTAACATGGCATGGGAGGGACGTATTGAGACTGCCACATTGCAAGTGTACAGATGGCCCTGGAATACCAGAGAGAGTGTTAACAAAGGCCAACAAACCAATAAAGCAAATAATGGGTCTCCCTGAGTCAAGGGGCCAAAAAGACTCCCCGTCAGCAATCAGCTACACCTCACCTGCCTGGAAAATACTGTGCAGCAGAGGCAGCCAATGTCTGTATTATCCCAAATCTTTTTGGCTATTGGCTCTCTCCTATGAGGAATAACCCATGGCTGATACCACCAGCTTACAATTCCTCTACAGGTAGGAGATGTTTAAGCCACAGTAAGACCCTGTGGATAATTTAACAGGGGGGGAAAATCTTAATTCATGGAATTAAACATAATTTCATCCAAAACATATGTGTCTAATTGCCAAATACCTACCATATAACTATAGTTGCTGTTTAAATACCTATATATTCTAATTGCTTGTGCTTCATTGAGTAAGGATCGGAGAGCCGTTACCCTGGACAAGCTGGTAGCCCATGAAGGAAGACAGCCAGAATTGACCAGAGTCCAAGATCAAACAAGCTCCAGAGAGGTGGACTGTTTTATTACTTTCCCATCCACCTGTGCCCCTTATTCTATGCCTAGGGAAACAATCTGTGGAAGAAGGCGCGGCGGGGTTAGAATTGTTAAAGGCCTTCCGTATGGGGTGAAGGTGAAACTACAGCAATGTGAGAGTCTGGGACAACTTCATTTGATCAAGCTTACTTTGAACAAAACAAACCGTCACGCCCCCCACTGGATCGGATGGGGGGCTGTGGTGGTCTTGAGCACAACAGCCTGCAGATTGGTTTTGCACGAAGGATGCTTGTACTCATGGATTATCACTTATAGCTAAAAAAGGAAAAAAAAAGCTGAGAGAAAGATGCAGGACAGTTATGGCAGAATACATGATCTGGGATGGGGTGGGGTTGGGGCGGAAGGGAAAGGGAAATATGCCTGATCTGAGTTGGAAAATGATGTACGAAATGCACAAAGCATCAATAAAAATTAAATTAAAAAAAAGAAAGTGTAAAAAGAAAAGATTTAATCTTTTAGAATGACTAAGATCAGAGCCTGACATGGTGGCATATGCCTTTAATTCCAGTACTCAGGAGGCAGAGGTAGGCAGATCTCTGAGTTCAAGGCCAGCCTGGTCTACATAGGTGGTTACAGGCTGGATAGCAGTTACAGGGATACCCTTTATCAAAAAGACAAAACAAAAAATGGCTAAGATCAAGAGAACAAATGGCACCTAATGCTGGCTAAGATGTAGGGAAATGGGAACAATCATTCACTGATGATGGGATTGTAAACTGGTGTAACTACTATAGAAAGCAGGGTTGAGAACTCTTAAAAACTCAAAATAAATCTAGCATATGATCTGCTTACACCATTTCTTGGCTTATGCACAAAAGATTCATTCTACTGCAGAGCTAGTGTGCAACCATCTTTGTTACTGCTCTTTCCACAATAGCTAATGAATGGAAACAACTCAAATGTCCCTCAACTGATAAATAAATATGGATAATGTGATACATTTACACAATTGAATTATATGCAGCAGTAAAGAACAAACTGAAATTTGCAGATAAATAGATGGATATCTAAACTGTTAAGCTAAGTATCACAGACTCAGAAATACAAGCAACGTATACATGTCCATTTTCTCTCACTTGTGGATTTTAACTCCAAACACTTAGATGTGAGTATGCATTCTCATGTAAGTGATATAAATACACATTCTCAGGTAAGTGAAGGAGACAGGAAAATCGAAGAGATCCTTGAGGATAAAGGGAGAAAAGGAGCTTGAAGGCGGAGAGTGTAGATTTGTTATCAATTGAGGAATAGGAAAGTGGTGGAACTTTAACTGTGGATAGAATAGATAGGTTTATACAATTTGAGAGATTAGAGACATAACAGGTGGTGTGAAAAACAGGAAATATATTAGTTCACAGTCATAGTGAAACATGTACATAATACATACAGAGACTCACAAAATACAACCGTCCATTGTCACTGCTCTGGATTAACTCCCAGAACTTCAAAGTAACACCCTATTGATGAAGACAGATATAATTAGAACACAAGACATGGAGCAATGAAGCTTGATCTCATCTAGAATCCTCCTCCCTGAACACTAGCTCTGGTGATATCAGAGGATATTATGCAAGCTGCCAAGGGGGAAAACCAATCAGTGGTCATACTCAGCTGGAAAGTCTAATAAAAAACAATGACTTTCCTAGCAAACTGCCTGGATTGGTACAGTTGCAACATCCACTACAGATGCATTTGTGACATTATTCTTTTTTATTTTGAGTGTAATCAACTGTCTAATTGGACTTAAGTTCTGCTTAGTGGGAAGGAACTCACATGTGGTCCTGTAGGCAGAACCAAATATGTATAGTTTTATAAGTCATAGATCCTAGAGAAAAAAAAACCTCCTTTTCTACATCCACAGATCAGTGCATTTTCTTACTATATTCTATATATACACCCTTATATTTACAAAGAAGAACAACTCTCACAATTATCAAAGAAACTTTTGGGGGATATAGATGGAGACTAACCCAGAGTTCCACAACTGGTCAAAGGCAGAGAATAATTGTTGGTGAGATGGTTAGTCCTAAATAACATATTCTCAATGCAACCTATATATTACATATGATGAATACAACTTTCAACTCTCAGCTGAGAGGTTTCCTTATGCAACAGATGGTGATTAGTGCAGAAACCCACAACTGGCCAATGTGCAGAGAACAAGAGGCTTCAAAGTGATCATGCTTGAATAGGACACGTATTTCTGACTCCCAAGGACAAGGGATCATTGGTGAAGAGTGCAGAAAAACTGTAAGAGCCAGATGTTGTAGATGAACACAAGGAATCTGCGTTTTCTGGCAATTCATATTTGTAAGTGAAGCCAAATCAATAATGACAACACGCATGGGTCCGAGTCAAGTTCAATCCAGACAAAATCCTAGTATGGAAAGTGGGTAAGAAATCTCAGCCCAATCTCAGGAACTTTGGGCAACTGATGGCTTCTGGGAAGACAATCTCTTACAGGGATGGTTCTCTTGGTAGGTGGACCAGGATCCAGTAGATAGACCCATGCTTAGGGACATGCACAGAATCAAATCAGACTCAGTAGACTCTATTGTATGTATAGTGGAATACATTGAATAGGGTGTAGTGCAAGTGGGCATAAGTCCATGAAAATAGTAGAAATTGAATAAATATTTAAAAGAAAAAAATAAAAGACATGAAATTAGGGAGTGTGGATGAAGTTTCAGAGGGATTTCTGAATTGAAAAAAATATATTGTATAAAATTATCAAGTAATCAATAAAATATTTTAAAGTTAAATTGATACAATAACATGAATGCATTTTGTGTTCAGTGACATAAAACATAGATTAATAAGAAAAAACCCAAGAAAGTTATAAATATGTGAAAATAGAACAATACCTTCCTAAATAGTGTATTAAGAAAGGAAAATGAAAATCAGTTAATACATCTTAAACAGGTAAATTAGACTCAAACTTCGCACAATTCTGGGTACAGTTAAGCATTGATGGGGGCATCCAGAGAATCAAGACTTACATTAAACCGAAGACAGAATCTAAATAAATAACCTCATCTTCCACATTAAGAATCTGTGTATAGAAAGCAAACTAAACCTGATGTAAGCAGAGGGGAATAAAATGATTATTGGGGTAGGGGAAAGAGGTCAGTGGGTAAGAGTGTTTGCTGAGTAAGCATGAGGTCCTGAGTTTTGATCCAACACCAGTGTAAAAAGCCAAGTATGGCCTGGCCACTTCTACCTGTAACCCCAGCACTGTGAGAGAGAGACAGGAGGATCACTGGGGTGTGCTGGCTGCCAGCCCAGCTCCAGGTCCAGTGAGAGACCCTGCCTCAGGGAACAAGGCAGAATGTGATAAAGCAGGATACCAGGCACTCCTCTGTGATGGACAGAAAGACAGACAGACAGACAGACACACACACACACACACACATCAAATTCATATAGTGAAAACAAAGATTATCCAGGGAAACAATGAACAGATAATAGAAAATACAGAGGAAATTAAAGAGAACATAGCTCTTGCAAACATCAACAAAATTGACAAGTTTTAAATGGATTTCTTATAAAAAGAAAGATCTCAAATTTTCAGAAATGAAAAATAATATGGATCTTAAAGAAATATTTTTTAGCCAGGTGTCGTGGCGTACGCCTTTAATCCTAGCACTTGGGAGGCAGAGGCAGGCGGATCTTTGTGAGTTCAAGGTCAGCCTGGTCTACAGAGTGAGTTCCAGGACAGCTGGGGCTACAGGGAGACCCTGTCTCAAATAGACCAAAAAAAAAAAAAAAAGGAATGTTTTTTAAAATTTGGAAAAATATTATCTACCCTTATATGTGAAAAAAAATACATGAGATAGAAATTTTCTTTGGAAGGTAAAAACTAATATTTTATCAAGGAAAACTAGTCTGAACATAAAAATAAAAGGAAATGGAGTTAATAATTAAAAATTTATACAGAAACAAATCCCAGCTCTGTGGCTTCAATGCTCATACCTACAGTGTGTTTAGAAGAACCAATTCCAATTACTAACAGAGTGGTGCTTTTGTTTTCTTTTTGTTCTCTTTTGCTTCCACAAGGTATCACTCTACCTCAGGCTAACTTCAAACTCATAATGCTCCTTCTTCAGCTTCCTGAGTGCTGGGATTACAGGTATGTTCCTGGGCCTGGATTTTAAATTGTAAGTGAAAGGGGAAGGAATGTTTTCTAACTAATTTACTAGTCTATTTTGTTTATTTATTTAATTTTATTTATTTATTCAATTTAATTTAATTTATTTATTTATTTATTTATTTATTTATTTATTTATTTATTTATTTATTTATTTGTACGAATGTATTGTCTGCATATAGGTTTCTGCACCCGTGTCATGAAATGCCATGGAGGTCAGAAGAGGGCGTCGGATTCCCCTGGAACTGGAGTTAGCAGATGGTTCTCAGCTGCCATGTGGATGCTGGGGATCGAACCCGGGTCCTCTGCAAGAGCAGTCAGTGCTCTTAACCGCTAGGCCATCTCTCCAGACCCCACTAGTCTATTTTAATCCTATGAACCAAACTAGAGGAAACATCACTAGAAATAGGCAGGCAAGTATTACTTATAGAAACAAATGAAAAATTCCTCAACAAAATACTAGCAGACTGGATGTAGCAACATAGAAAAATAAGTATACACTAGTAGCAACTGGCATTTCCTCATGGACCTAAAGTAGTTTTAACTTCCGAGAAACAAGGAATTGAACAGATGAAGGAAAATGACTCATGATCATCTTCCCTGTTACAGAAGATAAATTTGCTGGAATAAAACCACAATTTCGTGGTAAAAATACTTCATACAGTATGGAAGAGAAGTTTTAACATTTGATAAAGGCATCTCTGTAGGGGCTATAGAGAGGTTCAGTGGTTAAGAGCACTTTATGCTCTTGCCAATTTGGTTCCCAGCATATCAGGCATCTTACAACAACCTGTAACTCCAGCTCCAGATTATCATACTCCCTCATGGACACTGAATATATATGCACAGACACACATGCATACATATAGAAAAAATAAAATAAAACTTCTTTTAAAAGGCATCTATTTTTATATCTCACAGTTATATAAATTGTTTACTGGTAAAACTGGATGCACTTCTAACTCTAAATTAGAAACAAAACACCAGAAGAATGTCTGATTTAGCCCCTGCTGAGCAATAACTTATTAGAAATTTAAAAAATACCTATCATAAATTTTTACCATGCTACGTATTGCCATTGATACTCTAAAAAAATTGTTAATCTCTACATCATCTCCAAGCTTACATGGTGTGTGCTTGTGTGTGCCCATGTGTGAGTATGTGTGTATGTGTTTGTGCATGTATATGTTGCTTTGTATATGTATATAAGGTTGTTTTGTGTTTCTTTTTTATTTTTGCTATGTAATTCAGGTGACGACTGATTGTGGCTTGAAAATTCATTTTCTAGTGCCTAGTGAATTTTGAACTTTTGGGGGGGTCCTTTCAGACAGGGACTCTCTGTAGCACCACCTGGCCTAGATCTCAGTAGGTAGACCAGGTTAGTCTGGATGTCACAGAGCTCTGCTTGCCTTTTCCTCTGCAGTGATGGGATTAAAACTGTGTACCACCAGGCCTTGTACCAAATATTTTTTTCATGTGTTTTTGGTCCTCTGTACATCTTAATTAGATTAAGGTTTATTCCACTATCTTGTATATTTATGCATTCATTGTGTTGTTACAGAAATTATTTATTCTAAATATTAATCCCTTATCAGATATATGACTTGCAAATTATTTCTCTTTTTCCATGTATTAACTCAAAAACTCATATCCTACTGAACCAAACAACTCCACAGTCTGCTGCAGAACTTATACAGTAACATCACCCTTTCCTGTGTCTTGAATACTTTTTATTTATTTATTTATTTATTTATTTATTTATTTATTATTTACACATTTATGTATTATTTTGACAGCATCTACTTAGTCCCAGCCTGTCTGGATGTCACTATGTAGAACAGCCTGGCTTTAATCGCACAGAGATCTGCCTAGCTTCTGCCTCTGGAGGATTGGGATTCGAGGCTTGTGTTACTCTGCCCAGCATAGTCTTGAATAACTTCACAAGTTAACTGCCTTTCAAGGAAATAAAACATCAATCAATAACTGCAAATGTTCTATGCTTGGGATTTGGAAGCTGGGATCTGCACAGACATAGCTTACAGTGATTCCTATTTGGAGCCTGTCTTAAGAACTCCCTTTAGGCAGACCAATCAGAGAATCCAGTCCTCAGTGAAAAGTTTCCTTTCAAGCTGCAATACAATGGCATGTAATACATTAAAGTCCAATTTGTCACTTCATGGAGAATCAGCCTGCAGCAAGGTTCTTGTTATTAGTATTTTTTCAAATCACTTCCCAGGCACATTTTCCAACACACAAATGAAATAAAGGTATGATTTGTTCCTCCATTCTCCTAGAATCTTATGGCTGGAAGTTTATTTTTATCTGAGCATCAGAGGTTGCCCGTAGGGCTGCTGAATAATTAAGCACCATGTTTCCTCTGATTCCTCAATAACAAAATAAAGAAGCCTTTCTCTGTCATTATTTAATAACAGAACACTGCATTGAGCTTACTACTGAGGAAAAGTAATGACTCTTATCAGAAATTAGCAAATTTAACCACATCATTTTTTTCCAGCATTTGTAAAATCCTTGATATTCTGCCAATTGAAATTCATCCACTTTTCATGCCAGAGGTGGTATTCTTATAACAGTCTAAGGAAATCTTTAAGCACACTGAGTCTCATGCCACCTTTGGTTAAATAAGCAGCCATTTTACATTAGTATAAGCACAGGCACCACATTCAGTATCATAGTGTCAAAGCTTTTAACCCAGCACCAATAGTAGTATAAAATTCTCTGTACTTTCTCTTATATCTCACATTATGTTCTTTGTGGCCCACATAAAATTTGTCCATATGTGTCTGTGCATACTCACATGTGTATGTACATGTCAGAGGTGGGGTACACGCATGCATGTGAAGTCTAGCAATCACTTTCTGATTATCCCTAAAGTGTTATTCATCTTGTTTTTTAGACAGGGACTCTTACTTGGACCCAAGGCTTATCAATTAAACTGTACTGACTGGCTGGTCAGAACGCCCCAGAATTCTTCCTCTCTCTGCCTTTCCACCACTGGAATTACATGCAAACACGACCACAACCAACTGTTTTATGTGATTTCTGGTGACTGAACTCAGGTCCTCATGTTTGCATAGTAAGCAATATACAAACTGGGCACTCAAAATGTTCCCCATGTGACTTCATTTTCTGTTTTGTTTGGTTCATTTGAGACAAAGTCCAAGGTCTACCTATAGCTCTATTTGGCCTAGAATTTGCTATGTAGGCCAGGCTGGCCTTAATCTCATAGAAATATGCCTTCCAAGTTCTGAGATTGAAGGTGTGCACTACCACACCTGTCTTTCCCATGTCAACTTTTCAGTGTAGGGTGACTATATCAATGTTGAAAAATCAGTGCTTATCTGAAAAGAATCTAAAAAATAACATCTCCAGGAATCAGATAGATGTAAGTGTAATACAGTGTCCCAAATTTAGTTTGACTACTGTGTGTGTGTGTGTGTGTGTGTGTGTGTGTATGCGTATACAAAAGTATGAATGGACATTCATGTGGAAGTCTGATTATTTCTTAAGAAGCAGGCTCCTCACTGATCCAGCCAGGCTAGGTGGTCAAAAGTTCCAGGGCTCCGCTGTGTCTCAGTATTTCCACCATTAGGATTATGGATGCGCAACTACCCACACTGGGATTTTCACATGGGAGCTGGAGATCCAAACTTTCCATGCTTGCTATGTGTCAAAGACTTTACCAACTGAATTATCTCTCCAGTACATTTAGATTACATTAATTATAAATAGTATTTGTGGGTCACCCAAATCAATCAAACAAATAATAGGTCATTTGAAATAACTAGCTGTAGTAGCCTGTATGCTGAGAATTACTCAGTGTACCTGAGCAGAGCTTGTCCCTCATCAACCTAACCTACCCTAGGCAGGTGACCATAGCAACAGCTGAATCACAGACCTGGGCCAATCACAAGGGGACACAATGACCACACTAAGAGGAAAGCGGAATACGAACAGTTTATAAACCCTAACCTTGCCCCCAATAAATGAGTCTGTGACAGGTCATCTTCTACCTACTTTCACCCGACTCCCACTGTCTATGTGTTGACTCTGTGCCTCTCACCCACTTTAATTTTTTTTTATTTTATTTATTTTCGTATGTGTATGAATGTACTGTCTGCATGTAGGTTTGTGCACCCGTGTCATCTCACCCACTTTAGTTAATGGTCGGACCACGAAGATCCCCAGCAGGCCCAGGGGATTAACAACAACTTGTTCTTATGTCTTTCTTCATTTGATAGTTCAATTTAATGAACTTATCTACCCATCTTATTCATGATGATTCATACCTTTCCACTTTAGGAAATATTCTGAAATCCTTTACTGTTTAATTATTTAACCATCACCTCTGTTTATGCAGGTGTTATTAAGAATTTAACTGAGGAAAATTTCTCTGACTTCTGAACTGACCAGATTTTCTTTACTTAAACATAGATTTGGTTGAATCATTCTTTTTTGTTCACCAGTACAAAAAATTAAAATGCTTTATTTTGAAAAAATATTATGCAAGGAGTTGAACACATAAATAACCACAGAATATCCATGTTCAGAGAAGCATTATTCATGAAAGCAAAAAGTGAAAACAAGCACAATGTCCATCACTAGATGGATAAACAAAGGCAGTATATATGTGCCATGGAATATTGCTCAGGCTTCCAAAAGAAGGGAATTCTGGCATGAGATGTGACATAAATAAAGCCTGAAGATATAAAGTTATGTGAAATATAGCAGATACCAAAACAACAAATATTCTGTGATAACACCCAGACATGTCAAATTCCAGAGACGAAGCTGTAGGGAGAGGTTGTTTATTTTTATTATTTTTAAATTTTAGAGTTTTCTACATGAGTATTATTTTTATGTTATTTCCACTCCTTCTAGTCACCACCAACTCTTCCCATGTCCCCAAACTCCCTCTCAGTTTCCTCTCTTTCTTCTTTGAGTATTAATTTCAAACATACATACATACATATATTCATATATAAATATATATGAATTAGTCTATTTAGAGGTTGACATCAGGTATCTTCCTAGTTACTTCTCTGTCTCTTTGTTTGTTTGTTTTGTTTTCAGACTGAGATAGATTTCTCACTGGGACCTAGAGCCTCCGCAGTTTGGTTAGACTGAATCCTCAGCATGTCCCAGGGATCCTTCTGTGTCTTCCTCCCCAGAACCAGAGTTTTACTCTCCAGCCTTTGCCTGATGTCTTTGTGCAAACTGTAAGGTCACTGTGTTACCAGGGCTTAGAGATCTGACTACCAACCTGGGAACAACTTTGTGGAGCCTACCAACACAATACATGTGTGCTGTACCATGCCCTAAAGATGCGCCGACTTCCTGAGCGCTAGAACAACAAGCCGCTTCCCTCCGTTGCCTTTGCATTGGAATGAACTGCGCATGACTACCTACTCACTGAGGCACCCACGCATTGGGATTGGCTAATGAGGCATCAGGCACGTGCACCAATCCAGAGCATGCCGAAGCCTCTGGACTGCTTATATAAGCAGTGCTTCTCCCGTTTCGGGGTCCTTCTCTAACAAAAGAGCATGTGCACAATAATTACTGCTGCAGAAGAATCCTGTTGTGCGCGTGAAGTTTCTTGCCGGTGAGACTACAGCGCTGTGACAGGAAACCAAGGCGGTGGGAACAACATTTTTTATTTTAGACAGGGTTGAGAAAATGGGATAGGTAGTATGTGCCTCACAGAAAAGCATCCCCTATCTTTTTCTTACTTTTTAATTGAATTTTTTATATAACATCCATTAAAAAAAAAAATTAATCAAATTTGACCCTTCCCACATCCATGCCCCTCACACATTCTCCGATTTTAAATAAAATAGAAATAGAGAGTTTTCTGAGGCAATGGTGGGGGGGAAGTTTCTGTGCTGGTAGAAGCTCTTTTATTATTTTATTATTTTATTTTTTATTTTTTAGAAGCTCTTGATTTTTGTATAAATTTTCTGAGAGTTGGAGACTTGTCCTTTTTCATCAGCATTTATCTTCATGCATCACCTGTTATGTAACTATTAACATACTTATTCTGCAAATGAAGAACTCTCAGGAAAAGAAAGAAATAGGGTCTAGCAGGGATTTGTCTATCTTGAATATAACATGAAGCAAAGACTAGCTTTTTCTTGGTGAGACATATGTCCTTATATACTCATTTTTCTCTAATTTTATTTATGTAATTTTTAGTGGGTTGAGTTACAACCATAGGCATTTTGGGTAACAAATCAGACTTTCTCCTCTCCTAGTTGGCAAATATAATATTAAACGTCATTTTTTTATCATAACTTCTGTTCTCTTAATTTCCCTTTACAAATCCGGGCTGGAGAGAGGGCCAGTGGTTAAGAGTGCCGACTCGCTCGTTCAGAGGACCCGGGTTCGATCGCCCAGCACCACAAGGTGGCCGATTGAACGTCTATGAAACTCCAATTCCAGGAGAAGCTCCAGTTCAGGGGACATGTCTACAGGATACATGGTGTTTTAGGACTTAGTAAAAGTAAATATGTGTATATTAAACAACATTGGTTTACAGGCTCTGATAAAAACGGTAATGCATCCGAGTTAAATGGAGATATAAATCGCTGTTGTCCACATTTGTTTTACATAGAATCTGCAACATGTTTAAAAAACAGTTGAGTTACTAGAAGGCAAACGCTTGAGTTTGAGCTCCAAAACCATCTTAAAACAGATGCGAAATGTGACGGGGTAGTGTAAGTTTTGTATTTCAACTGCTGGGTGGAAGAGACAGGTAGCTCTGTGGGCCTTGTGGGCCAATCTAGCCTTGTCAACTGCATGTAAGAATAAGAGAACTTACCTGAAAGCAACTGTGCCATTATAATGTGAATCCCTTAATGGGATCTAGAATTAACCTACCACTTATTCTCAGACTTGGTAATTGTGGTATATGGGGAAGAGGGTATGCGTGCACACTTTAGAGTAATATAAAATTAAAGGAAAAATGTGAATTCCTAAACATACTGTGCAATTAACATACAGTTTACTTTCAGACATCATAATTGTGGTATATGTGTGACATATATATATATACATATTTCAGAGCAATACAAATTGGAGGGAAAAACAACAAAAGAACTGGGTCAAAGAACTGACTGAAACAGTAAACTTCTGCCCCAAACAATAATTGAAATCTTTAAAAAGGCTGAAAAAATGCAAAACGTTTATGGCAAAATGCATGAACTTGGGTGGGGTTGGGGGCATGGAATGGGGAATGAGTCTAAATTGGACTGGGAAATGTTATATGAATTGGACAAAAGTTAAATACAAAAAGAAAAGAATAAGAGAACTTGTCTCAAAGTATGGTAGATGGCATCATGAAGAACAACCAGAGATGCAGGGATGGTTCAACATATGAAAATCAATAAACATCATCAAACACATAAATAGAACGAAAGACAAAAACCACACCATCATCTCAATTGATGCTGAAAAAGCCTTTGACAAAATCCAGCATCCCTTCATGATTAAAATACTAGAGGGAATTG
Organism: Rhizomys pruinosus; assembly: GCA_009823505.1. Classification (NCBI taxonomy): domain Eukaryota; kingdom Metazoa; phylum Chordata; class Mammalia; order Rodentia; family Spalacidae; genus Rhizomys; species Rhizomys pruinosus. Next base: position 136,146 of record VZQC01002875.1, read on the forward strand.
GACTGGAAGGAAAATTCCTCAACATAATCAAAGCCATATACAAGAAACCCACAGCCCGCATCATCCCAAATGGAGAAATGTTAGAAGGATTTACCATAAAGGTAGGAAACTGGCAAGGCTGCCCCTTGTCACCACTCCTCTTGAATATAGTGCTTGAAACACTGACTAGGGCAATAATGTAAGAAAAGGAAATTAAAGGAATAGTAATTGGAAAAGCAGAAGTCAAACTATCCCTTTTTGCAAATTATATGATAGTTTACATAAGGGATGCTAAAAACTCCACCAGAAAACTCCTGCAAAAGACTAAGAGTTTCAGTAAAGTGGCAGAATACAAAACCTAGAAAAATCAGTAGACTTGTTTATTATTATTATTATTATTATTATTATTATTAAACTTTTTCCATAGGTCACACATCATTTCTCAATTGAATCTAGAGTCCCTTCCCTTTCCATGCCCCTGACCCCACCTGAGTCCCTGCACTCTGCCATATATGTCCTGCATCTTTTTCTGAGTCTTTCCAGAGTTGTTTTTTTCAGTTCTTTAGTTGTTGTTCTCTCCAACTTGTATTGCTACAGTATAGATAGATGATATATAGATAGATAGATAGATAGATAGATAGATAGATAGATAGATAGATACACACACACATATCACTCAAATTTGAGGATATTTTTTCCTAAAAGATGTCATGTTTTCCTTAAGGAAGTGCTCTAAGGTTCCCCCTTGGCAATCCCCAACAACCATCAATCTGGAAAGACTCAGAAAAAGACACAAGACATGTATGACAGAGTGCAAGGACTCAGGTGGGTGGAGAGCATGGAAAGGGAAGGGACTTTAAATTTGATTGAGAAATGATGTATTATTTATGGAAAAAGTTTAATAACAATAAAAACAAAAAGTAATCTATATGCAATACATTCTACCTATTTATGAAATAGAAGCTATAATGCATTTTAAAAGATCTTTTTATTTATGTGTACATGTGTACGTGTGTGTGTGTGTGTGTGTGTGTGTGTGTGTGTGTTTGCGTTTGTGTATAGGCACATGTGTGCAGGTGCCCACAGAGGCCAGAATAAAGAGTCAGATTCCTAGAGCTGGGTTACACCTGATTGTAAACCTCTTAATGTGGGCGCTGGAAACAGAGAACTCGCTTCCTTTGCAAGAATAGTAAGCACTGTTGATCACTGATCCATGTCTCCATTCTTGCTACAAATTATTTAAAACTATGTACAAAATACTTCAGTTTCAACCTTGTTAATATATATGTGGCCTCAGAGATGTACATTTTTTGAAGCTAAATGCCATATACAAAGAAAAATTGTAAGCTAGCTGTAGTTTGTATAGGTAGCTTATGAATTGATTTTTGATGAAGACAGAATAGAAAACACTTTTTATTTGAGTTTTTCTTTCTACATCTCTACTCCAAATATATCTTTTAATGCTTGTTCATAAACAGTTGTCAGCTTGTCTTCAGAGATAAATCACAGGAAGAAAAATGACAGCAGGACACATTTTCTACATCCATCTCTCCAGAAGCTCCATTTTAATTTCCTTATCTTACTCTACTTAATTTGGCAGTTGGAAACTTTTGTCGCATTTGGTTCCACAACTCAGTGGTATCCATAGCCCAATGAATTTAATTCTATCACAGATATTATCCAAATGCTTTTTAATCATTCAAAATCATGACTAATACCCAGAAAGGCAGTTTGATTTAACAGGGATACTTGAGAGCTCAATAAACAGACATGATGCTGATTAATAGTTACCTGAGCTTCCAGCTGCAATCCCATTCTGTCTGTTGTTCTGGAGAGGACCCTGACATGGTTCAATCCTCCTTCAATCCTTCTTTGATTATTCAGGGAAATTGCATTAATTGTAGCTCATTATCACAATATGTGTGATAACTCCCATAGGGCCTGAGGGTGAGCTCAATTTGGTGTTAATGTCTCAGGAAAGGAAACAGTGATAAACAACGCTGGGTGGAAATTTATTTTCCAAGTGTGAAGAATCTCTTAACTCAAAACTTATTTTGCAGAGGAAAAACTGAATACACAAGGACATCAATGTTCTCAAGTGTTCACAGAAAAATCTATCAAGACAGCCACATTTTATTTATTTTTAATGTCTTCTTTTTATCTATGCTTGTGGTGTGTGTGTGTGTGTGTGTGTGTGTGTGTGTGTATGTGTGTGTGTGTGTGTGTGTGTGTGTCTATGTGTTTGGGTGTGTGATGGCTGGTGAGTACAGACACCAGAAAAGGCTGTTGGATCCTTGGAGCTGGAGTTACAGGTGACTGTGAGCTCCTTGATGTGTTTAAGAAGCAAACTCAGGTCCTCTAGAAAAGCAGTAAGCGTTTAACCAATGATCCAGCGACTCAGCTCCCAAATTCCACTTTAGATACAAATGTTTGGGAATCAAGTATGAAATATTGGCCTATATTTCAACACTCATGACTGCTGTTTAATACATATACATATACAAAAATAATTAATCTATTTTAAAATTGAATAATACTTGCAATTGGAAGATATATATATTTAAATACTACAATTTTGCTAATTATAGTATGTAGTTCACCATTTAGTGAGTATAAAACAAATGAATTAAGATACATTTAATCATTTTTATTAAAATAATAATTACTAAAACATACGGTAGTATAATAATATAGTTCCATCATTTGGGACATTGAGGAAGATGGATTGTAAATACAAAAGTAGCCTGAACTACATAGTGAGACTCTATCTAAAAGAAAATAGAAATAAGAGTTAAATACATTATAAAACACAAAATTCATATTTTCATATTTTTTGCTATTAGTAAAAGAAAAATAAAACAAAAGAAAAAAAAGAAATAATATCTCATTATGGAGTACACGGGAAATATCCTCCATATGCCAAAATTTTCACAATTTAATTCAGTCTCAAATTTCTCTGTTGGGGCATGCAATTATTTTCCCCCACTTTTTGCTTCTTTATATAACTGACAAAAAAAACAAAGGTATGTGTGATCTCACATGCAGAAGGTGTCGATTGATTCCACATGCAATGATGGTTGTATGGAATACGTATTGGGGAAACTAGCAATCTTGCAACATGTTTTTTTTTATTGATGCTTTGTGCATTTCATGTTCATCATTTCCAATTCAGTTCAAGCAATTTCCCTTTCCCTTCCCCCCACCCCACCCAACTGAGATCATGCGATATCTGCCATAACTGTTCTTGCATATCTTTCTCTTCGTTTTTTTCCATTTTTTTAGCTATAAGTGATAATCCATGAGTACAAGCATCCTTCTGTAAAACCAATTCAGGCTGTTGTTGCCCAAACCCCCACCAGCCCACCTCCAGGGGGGGGATGAGTGTGATCCAAATGAGTGTCCAGACACATTGCTGTAGTTTCACCATTCACCCCAATAGCAGCCCTTACATTCTACCACGCCCCCTCTTCGCACAGAGTTTTCCCTGGCTTAGAAAAGGGGCATAGGTGGATGAGAAAAGCGAACAGTCCACTCTCTCTGGAGCTGTTGTCTTGGACTCTGGTCAATTCTGGCTGTTTCCTTTCATGGGCTGATAGTTTGTCCAGGGATAACCTTTCGATCCTACTAATGAAGCACAAGGCAATTAGATATATAGGTATTTAAACAGTTACTAATGTTAAGGTAGGTTACTTTGGTATAGACACATATGTTTAGATAATATGTTGATCCATGAGTTACATTTTTTCCTAGAGGAGCATTAATGTGTAAGTGGAAGTATAACACAGTCCCAGGAAAAACAAACGACAAATGGTTGTCCCTCATATGTGGATGCTAATACCAATAACCCAGATAAAATATTTCTCGTGGGAGGGATGCATAGTAAAAGAACAACAACAGAACAGAAAGACTGCATCAGAAATGGACCGAAATGGTGAATTGGGAAGGGGGAGGGGTGGGTGAGGACATGGGTGTATATTCGATTATGCATATTTAATTGACGTGAATTCAACAAGTACCCAGGTTTGCCTAGGACACTGTCTACAGTGATACATGGTGTTTTATTATGACTTAGTAAACAATAGTAAGAATATGTGTATATATAATACAACATTGGTTTACAGGCTCTGATTAAAAACGGTGGTAATGCATCGTGAGTTAATTGGAGATATAAATCGCTGTTTGTCCACATTTGTTTTACATAAATCTGCAACATGTTTAAAAAACAGTTGAGTTACTAGAAGGCAAACGCTTGAGTTTGAGCTCCAAAACCATCTTAAAACAGATGCGAAATGTGACGGGGTAGTGTAAGTTTTGTATTTCAACTGCTGGTGGAAGAGACAGGTGGCATTATCTGTGGGCCTTGTTGGGCCAAATCTTGCCTTGTCAATGCTATGTAAAATAAAGAGAACTTACCTGAAAGCTAACTGTGTGCCATTATAATGTGAATTCCCTTAATGGGATCTAGAATTAAACCTTACCACTTTTCTCAGACTTTGGTAATTGTGGTATAATGGGGAACGAGGGTATTGCTTCGCTCCACTTTGTAGCAGTTATATATATAATAAGAAAAATGTGAATTCCTAAAACATTACTGTGCAAATTACATACAGTTTACTTTCAGACCATCAAATTGTGCGTATATGTGCTGAATAATTATATATTACATATTTCAGTGCAATACAAATTGGACGGGAAAAACAACAAAAGAAACTGGGTCAAAGGAACTGACTGAAAACAGCTAAACTTTCCTGCCCAAACAATAATATGGAAATCTTAAAAAGGCTGAAAAAATGCAGAAACGTTTATGGCAAAATGCATGAAACTTGGGTGGGGTGGTTGGTGCATGGGGTACATGGGGAATGGTCTTAAATTGGACTGGGAAATGTTATATGAATTGGACAAAAGTTAAATACAAAAAGAAAAGAATAAGAGAACTTGTCTCAAAGTATGGTAGATGGCATCATGATAAGTAACAACCAGAGATGCAGGGATGATGTTCAACATACAAAATCAAAAACATCATCTCAAACACTATAATGGAACGAAGAAAGACAAAAACCACACCATCATCTCAATTGATGCTGAAAAAGCCTTGACAAAAATCCAGCATCCCTTCATGATTAAAATACTAGAGGGAATTGGACTGGAAGGATAATTCCTCAACATAATCAAAGCCATATACAAAAACCACAGCCTGCATCATCCCAAATGGAGAAATGTTAGAAGGATTTACCATAAAGGTAGGAATCTGGCAAGGCTGCCCCTTTGTCACCACTCCTCTTGAATTATAGTGCTTGAAACACTGACTAGGGCAATAATGCAAGAAAAGGAAATTAAAGGAATACTAATTGGAGAAATAGGCAGAAGTCAAAACATCCCTTTTTGCGCAAATGATATGATAGTTTACATAAGAGGGATGCTAAAAACTCCACCAGAAAACTCCTGCAAAAGACTAAGAGTTTCAGTAAAGTGGCAGAATACAAAACCTAGACAAAATCAGTAGACTTGGATAAAAAATTTAACTTGTCTAACAAGTACTTGAAACTGAAATCCTTTTCCCTTTGTGAAACACCTCAGACAGAAGCCCTTAGATTGACAGCATGCTCCTGAAATCCCAGTAGGAGACTCACTAGAAACCAGCTGCTTCTGCCCAGCTGCACATTCTTTGAATGCTGCTAGAATTTTCTTTTCTCTTCTTCAATGGAAAAAGCACACAGAAATGTTCTATGGCCCATAGAACAGTTCAAGAGATTCAAATACAGTTTAAATATATACCATTAAGGATTCACTAAAAAAAAGTCAGGGGCTGGTGACATGCATCAGCAATTAAGTGCATTGACTGATTGGCTGCTCTTGCAGAGAATCTAGGTTTAAGTCCCAGAACCTATGTGGCAGCTGAGGAATCATCCAGAACTCCAGTTCCAGGGCATCTGATGCCTTCTTCTTACCTGAATGAGAATTATACATGGATGCACTTACAGGCACTTAGACAATATACTCATATACCTAAAATAAAAATAAGTAAAATATTTTTAAAACCAGTGAAAATATTTAATTTGTTTTGCATAGTTAATAAGACAGTGTTGGCCAGGCATGGTGGCCCATGCCTTTGATCCTAGCACTTGAGAGGCAGAGGCAGGCAGATCTTTGTGAGTTCAAGGTCAGCCTAGTCTACAGAGCGAGTTTCAGGACAGCTGGGGCTACATGGAGACCTTGTCTCAAAAAGAACCCCCCCCAAAAAAAAAAAACAGTGTCGAAACTTTGGTCAAACAAAGCATACTTTTGAATTACAAAAGTCTAGGGAGGCTATGGAGTGGCAGACTGGAACATACTTCCATAGTTTTTGTCTTCTAAAGTTGAGAAAAAAAACACCCATTTCTGGAAAGAAGTATCTTTATAGAGTGTGTGACACTTACTGAAGCTCTGTGAAGAAACACAATTCCTTTCTGATTGAATCATGCTGGATACAGGGCTATAAAGAAAATAAATGGGCATGGCAAAAGAAAATAATATCTCAGCCGGGCGTGGTGGCGCACGCCTTTAATCCTAGCACTTGGGAGGCAGAGGCAGGCGGATCTTTGTGAGTTCAAGGCCAGCCTGGTCTACAGAGTGAGTTCCAGGACAGCTGGGACTACAGGGAGACCCTGTCTCGAAAAGACCAAAAAAAAAA
>VZQC01002875.1:149307-227258 GCA_009823505.1 Rhizomys pruinosus
AAATGAAGAAAAAAACTGAGAGAAAGATGCAGGACAGTTATGGCAGAATGCATGATCTGGGATGGGGTGGGGGTGGGGGGGAGGGGAAGGGGAAATAAGCCTGAACTGAATTGGAAAAAGTGTATGAAATGCACAAAGCATCAATAAAAATTAAATTAAAAAAAATAAAATAAAAAAGAACTTTCTCCATTTTACAAGTGAGAAAGTTCATTTGCAGAGTGGTTAAATGGAGGAAAATTCCTGTTCACAGACTGAACAGCTCCAACACTTATATTAGTTGGAGCTTCCCACCATACTCAGTCATTTTCTCCTTCATTCATCTATTCATTGATCCTCCAAGTTAAGAATACATATACATTAGAAATTACACAGAGGTGAGTCAGGGAGTCGATGTTTGTCAAGAAAAGTTCTGTTGTTCTCATATGTAGAGATACATGTATAAGGTTTATTCAGTGCAGTGTTTTTTTTGGATGTTTATCAGCAAGGGGCTGTTCAGTGTGTTCTTACTACTGTAGATTCCTATATGCTTTTAGTGAGCAAGGATGCTGTATCCAGTGGAATAAATCAGTAGGCAGAAGCAAGTCTAAGTATCGCAATGTGACAGTGATGTAGGTGTGTGTATTCAAAACCTTGACCTTTTTACTGGTCTTTGAATAATGGAGTGTTTTTGTGTTTTGGACTTGTCAGGCACACCTGTCCCTCTATTAGAGTAATCTAGGGACAGATACAAAGAACTACTAAGGGGAAAAGAAGAATGTACAGGCAAGGCAGGAAGGTGTGTGTGTATGTGTGTGTCCCTGTGTGTGGTCTAGGGGTGGAATAGTTTGAATTTTGGGGAGACTTTTTAGACAGATATGGAGGAAGAGTGCAAGGGCAAGAGCGAGAGAGAATGCTGAGGAGCAGGGAGTTTAGAGAGAAGGGTGAAGAGGCAAATGGCGTCAGGAAGCATCGCCTGTGCCATGCAAGGCAGCACTTCATTTCCTGCATGCCTTCATTAAAACTTGGAATTGCAAGCACAAAACCTGCTTAGGCTCAAGCTAGACAGAAATTGCATCATAGAGGGCCGTGGGCCTGACTGACCACCCCTGGCTGAGGTACTATTGGCATTTGTGTGATGGCTTCTGGGAGAGGAGTCATCAGTTTTCTTTAATTGTGTGATTCCCCAAGAAGTACACCACAGTCTACGGTAGGTTGTTCTACACCCAAGAGTACTGGGCAACACATACTGGATTTGATGAGTAGGGATGAAGAATATGAAGTTGGGTGGATAAGGAGAATAGGGGTAGGTCCGGAAGGATTTGGGGGAGGGAGGAATATGATCAAAATGCACTGTATGAAGATCTCAAAAATTATTAAAAATATTTAAGAACCCTTTGAATTGCTTCCTAACTGGGATTTGAGATTCTGTGTCAGTTATATTTTATTTATTATTATTGTTTTTTGTGTGTCTTTGAGACAGGGTCTCCCTGTAGCCCCAGCTGCCCTGGAATTCACTCTATAGACCAGGCTGGCCTTGAACACACAGAGATCCACCTGCCTCTGTCTCCCGAGTGCTGGGATTAAAGGCGTGCACCACTGCGCTTGGCCTCCTAACTGGGATTTGAAACTAAGCTTAGTTTCTTCTGAGTGCTGCACCATGCTGATGTAACCGTGAAGAAACAGCATCATCTAGTTCTGCTGTAGTCCTATTTGTTAAAAAACAAGTATATGTATCATCACAATACATATGCATTGAAACCCTGTGAAAGCACCCAAGAATATTTCCAAATTTAATGATCTCTAAAGGGTAGTGAGAGCTATACACTCTTTAATACTGTCTAGGAATTTCAGAGTGAGCAGATAGAACTTATAATTAAGAAATAAAACAATATATATATATATATAAATAAAAAGCAAGCAAGGAAAAAAAAGAAATGAAATTATTTTAATAATTTAGCTTATTTTTCTGATAAGTTGAACAGCAACATTTCTCTGTAGTGGACTAGCTACTGTGCTGAAGAAGCAGATACATAGTCTTGCTGCCAAAGACTTAAATGCATACAATTTTGGAGTCATCTGCTTCTGCTGTCTAATTTAAGTTGAAATAGTAGCACTGAAAATCTTGCAGAGAAATAGTACACCAACCAAAGGGGAGAACTAGCTATGCCTGTGAGCACCTTAATTCTTCTCAATAGCTCTTGGGAGAGAATGGGAGAGGACACGCTAGTTTTCAGCTTGCAGAACAGATATCAGGATTTCTTTGCACCTGTTTGACAAGGTCACTCGTCCCTGCAGTGCTGACAGAAAGCAGGAGTGGTGTGCAGGTGGGCTCCTTCTCTGGGATCAGTCTGGAGAGTAGTTTTCCAAAGAGAGTGAGTGAGCTTTTAGGAGAGAACTAGAATTTTGGTGTGGAGATTGGGGTCTTTGAATGACATCCTTTCATTCTAGTGTCTGGAAAAGCCCCAGCCAGCCGATTACAGAACTCAGGGCCTCACCTCTTCTACCAAGGTGACTGTCTTTGGAGAAGATCTGAATTCTTTAACAGGAGACTCACATCTGTACAAAGACAGAAGCACTCATCAACTTGGCTTTTGTTGAAATACCATGGACTTCCAGAATTCAAGGAAAACCATTATACAAAAACAAAAAACAAAACAAAATGACCCCCCTCCCAAAAAAAAATCAGGAAGATCCGATAGAGAAAATGGCAGTAGAGAACATTGACATCATTCAGAAACCTGAAGAAAAAATTCTCTCTAAAAAGACATCTAATTAGTACCCTGTGGGGGATTCTGAGAAAAATCCATAAACTAAGAACAGCTGTGTCCTTTAAAAATAAGCAATCAGCAAACAGAAGGAGTTCATGGAATCAAATCTGTGATTGTTGGAAGTAAAAATTATGGTAGATGATTGTAAGAAAAAGTTGCAGAAAATCTGCCAAAGATGAAACAAAAGACAAAAGTATGAGAAATGCAAGTGCAGAGTCACAGGAGATGAAAGCCATGGGAGTGGAGGAGAGACAGCAAAGTATGAGCAATGCAAGTGCAGAGTCATGGGAGATGAAAGTCACGGTAGTGGAGGAGAGACAGCAAAGTGGGCCATGAGGACCCAGGGGAACCAGGCACGAAAGACCAATGCCTTTGAGGCAGGTTGGAAACAGGACAAATAAGGAACATATCGGAAGGGAAAGGAGCCCCTCATATTAGTCTGGGTGAAGTCTCTTCTCAGCAAACTCAAGAATTCGTGTATAACTAAGTTTGTCTGAAGGATGCTTTCATAGGGACAGAGTTCTTTGTATATAGAGATATTTCATTTATTTTAGTTTTTAAGAGATTTATTTATTTTTAATTTTTTGTATATGGATGTATGTGTGTATGAGTCTCCATCAGTAGTGGGTGGAGTCCCTAGGCTCATGCATATCAGGCAGAAGAGGGCACTGGCTATCTTCTGCTCTCACTGTCAGCCTGTTCCTTTGAGGCAAGGTCTCTCCTTGAGCCTGGGCCTCTGTTTCCTTGGCTAGGCTGGAAACCAGAAAGCCCCACAGAGCCTTTTATTTCCTCCCTTCTTGTAGCTGAGGTTACAGGTGTGTGGGAGACCCTGGCTTGTGATGTGGGTGCGAGGATCTAAATTCCAGTCCTTAGATTGTGGAGCAAGAGCTCTTTAAACAGGGTCATTTCTCTAGCCCTTACATAGAGATATTTTAAATAAAATGTTAACATAAAATGAGTCATACTTAAGGCCTAAGCATATATGGCCTAATTCATTTCCCAGATGTACAGTCAATTTTTTCTGGGAATTTTTACAAACAGGAGTATTAAATTTGTTTAAAGTAAAAAAATAAAATAATCTGAATTTTCTGTTAAACTCTTGTGACCCATCAGTTATAATCTTAATCAGTGCACCTCAGGAATCACCCTGTGATTTCATTTAAGTTCCTTAGAAACTTTTTGAGTTATGACTTCAGAAGCCACCCAAATCATATCTATAGCTATTGCAAAGAGAACTAAGCAGCACAAGTCTCTCTTGAGGTGCCCACATCCACGCTCATAAGCCTTAGATTTTCCTGAGTGACTTCTTTCTATTAACCCCTGTGCTTGAATCGATGTTCAAATATCTTCCTGATAAACTCAAACTCTGCTACATGCTGATTTGTCTTGAATTCGTTTCCTCAGCACAGTCAAGAATCCTGGCACAATCCTCAGGTTGCTACAGTTGGTGGCATAGAGCTGTGTCTCCAGCCCTCTGCCCGTTGCTGCTAACACCTCCTTGCAAGACCCATCTGTGATGGTGTAAGGAGTGGGAGGGAGGGAGCTCCAGGCCCCAGGCACTGATCCTGGTCCTCTGCTTCTTCCCTTACTGAGTTCTGTGTCATTCTCCCTATTTTGTTTTTACCTTATGTGAACCATTGGATCGAGCTTGGACAATTCATTTTGATTTTGGGTTTTGTTTTATATACCAGTACTTATTAATTTTTTTTTTACTACACTGGGTGGCATAGGCCTGTAATCTCAGCTAATCACTAGGGTGAGGCAGGAATCTTTTGGGTTTTCTATATGTAAGATCATATCACTAGCAAACAGGGATTTAATGCTTCCTTTGCAATTTGTATGCCTTTTGTTTCCTTTCTTTTTTAGCTAATTATTCTGAGTAGGCTTCCAGGATGATGCTGAATAGATGTGAGAGCAGGCATGCTTGTCTTGTTCCTGAATGCAGAAGAGCTGTCAGCTTTTTAATAGTGAGTGTAATGTTGTTGGCATTTTGTGATGGCTTCATTATATAGAGGTGTAGTTTCTTTCTATTCTTAGTTGGAATGTTTATCATGAAAGCTCATTGAATCTTGTTAGATGTTTCTTTTGGGGTGTCAATTTAGATAGTCAGATTTTATTCTTCATTCTGTTAATATATTATGTGGATTGATTTTTTTTCATGTATTGAACCATCCTTGCATTCTAGGAATAAATTCCACTTGGTCATAGTGTATAATTTTTTTGGTGTTTTGAGACAGGGTCTACATGTAGCCCCAGCTGTCCTAGAATTTGCTACGTAGACGAGGCTGACCTGTATCTCACAGAGATCTGTCTGCCTCTTGAGTGCTGGGATTAAAGGCATGCATCACCACTCCCAGCCTATACATAATTATTTTTATAATATAATATAATTTATTATAAATTATAATATAATTTATTTTTATGTACTACTGAATTGAGTTTTACATCTGTTTGTTGAGGATTTTTGTACTGTTCCTCAGGGATATTGTCTGTAGTTTTCTTGTACTGTCTTAATCTGGATTTGATATCACATAGTGCTGGTAGTTCACTTTGTCTTAACAGGGTTGACATTTTTTTAGCAGAAATCGTGTATTAATGTGTATACATGTATGTGTGTTCCTATATGTGTAGGTGCACACTTGTGTGGTGTGTATGTGTGTGTGTGTGTGTGTGTGTGTGTGTGTGTAGGCTAAAGAACAAACTCAGGTATTGGTATAATTCCTAAGTAGCACCCACCTTTTTTAAAGTTTGTTATTATTTTTTTATTCTTATTTTTTATTTTTATTTATATATATATTTTTTAATCAAATCTAGACCCGTGTCCCCCACCCTATCCCCTCACCCCACCAGAGCTCATGCATTCTACCAAACATGCTTTTCATCTCTTTCTCAGTCTTTCTCAATATTCTCCATGAGGAAGTTGACTGTTTTGAGCAGAAGTTCACTGTTTCAGTCAGTTCTTTGATGCAGTCCTTTCTGTTGTTGTGTTGTTGTTTCCAATATGCATCATTACCAACTGCTTGGACAAAAGCTCAAGGGGCCATGCACAAGAAATACTTACAACTAGGTAATTGGCACTAGCATCCACAGATGAGGGATACCATTCGTCGTTTGTTTTTCTGGGACTGCGTTACTTCACTCAGAATGATGTCCTCTAGTTCCAGCCATTTTCCTGCAAAGCTCATGATGTCATCTTTCTTTTTTTAATTAAATAATTAATATATATATTTTTTTATCAAATCTAGACCTGTGTCCCCCCCATCCCCCCACCCAACCAGAGCTCCTGTATTCTGCCAAACATGCTTTTCATCTCTTTCTCAGTCTTTCTCAATATTCTCCATGAGGAAGTTGACTGTTTTGAGCAGAAGTTCACTGTTTCAGTCAGTTCTTCGATGCAGTCCTTTCTGTTGTTGTTGTTGTTGTTTCCAATATGCATCACTCCCAACTGCTTTGGACAAAAGCTCAAGGGGCCATGCCCAAGAAATACTTACAACTAGGTAACTGGCACTAGCATCCACAGATGAGGGATACCATTAATTGTTTGTTTTTCTGGGACTGTGTTACTTCACTCAGTATGATGTCTTCTAGCTCTAGCCATTTTCCTGCAAAGCTCATGATGTCTTTCTTTACTGCTGCATAGAACTCCATTGTGTAGATGTACCACATTTTCTCTACCCACTCATCAGTTGAGGGGCATTGGGGTTGGTTCCAGCTCCTTGCTATTGTGAAGAGAGCTGAAATAAACATGGCTGTGTATGTGTCTCTGCGGTGGGGTGAGTCTTGAGGGTACATGCCTAGGAGTGGTATGGCTGGGTCGGATGGCAAGTTCATTCCAAGTCTTCCAAGGGTTCTCCACACTGCTTTCCATAGTGGCTGTACGAGTTTACATTCCCACCAGCAGTGGATGAGTGTTCCCCTTTCCCCATAACCTCTCCAGCACTTGGTATAATTTGTTTACTTGATCCTAGCCAGTCTTATTGGAGTAAGATGATATCTTAAAGTGGTTTTGATTTGCACTTCCTTAATGATTAGTGATGTTGAACACGTCTTAAGGTGTTTCTCAGCCATCTCTAATTCCTCAATTGTGAAGTCTCTGTTCAGCTCTTTGCTCCATCTATTGAGTGGGTCATTTGTTTTCTTTCTTCTTTGTTTTTTGAGTTTATATATTCTGGAAACCTGTTGACCAATGGAACAAAACCGAAGATCCAAACTTGAGCACACACAATTTCAGCTATCTCATATTTGACAAGGGGGCCAAGAAGACACAATGGAGAAAAGACAGCATCTTCAGCAAGTGGTGTTGGCAAAACTGGATCACCACTTGTAGAAGAATGAAATGAACCCCCTACCTCTCACCCTGTACAAAAGTCAACTCCAGATGGATCAAAGACTTCAACGTGAAACCCCAAACTCTGAAGGCAATAGAATAAAAAGTTGGCAGCAGACTACAAGACATAGGCATAGGAAAAAACTTCCTAAATCAGACAGCAGCTAGGCAAGAATTAAGGTGGACAATTGACAAATGGGACCTCATTAAACTCAAAAGCTTCTGTACATCAAAAGAAACAATCAAGGAAGTGAAGATAAATCCCACAGAGTGGGAGGAAACCTTCACCGCAGAAACATCTGACAAAGCATTGATTTCCAGAACATAAAGTTTGTTATTATTTTTTTTTTAATTTTTTTAAATTTTATTTATTTTTGTATGTGTATGGAATGTACTGTCTGCATGTAGGTTTATGCACCCGTGTCGTGCAATGCCACGGAGGTCAGAAGAGGGTCTCGGATTCCCCTGGAACTGGAGTTCTCCTGGAATTGGAGTTACAGACGGTTCTCAGCCACCATGTGGGTGCTGGGGATCGAACCCGGGTCCTCTGCAAGAGCAGTCAGTGCTCTCAACCACTAGGCCATCTCTCCAGCTCCTGTTATTATTTTTTAAGACAGAGTCTCTCTCACTGGCCTGGAGATCACCCAGTAGGTTATGCTGAATGGCCAGTAGCATCGGCCTTTCTCTACCTCCCCAGTTCTATGATTACTTGTCCTAGCTTTTTTACATGGGCTCTGGGGATTGAACTTAATGTCCTCACATCAAGCACTTTGACTACTGAGCCTTATCCCCATAGCACCGTGGATCTCTGGACTTCCTCTTTAATGCAGATAGTTTCACCTTCTGGCTTCTGCACATGCCTTAATAGTTAATTGATAAATTTAGTTACCTGCTGTTAGGCATGATTTTATTACCTGCAAAATGGGCACACTGTATTTAATTTCTCAGCATTTGCAGTAAATCCAATGAGTTGAGGTAAACTGTTCGGTGTGGTAGAGACCTCCATCCAATCCTGCTGTGTTTTCACTTCCTCATTAGCATATCCTCATTAGCATATCATATCAAGGTGAGGACTAGAGCAGAAGGGGCCAGGTTAGGGGCTTAGGCAGAGGAAGTGTATTGTTTTCCTTCTCCTTTTCCCACGTTTACACCTATGATTTATTAACCATTTTATCTTCTGCTATTGATGCGTTAGCGTCTCCATAACCATAGTCCTCATGAATCTCCAGAAGCCTGTTAGTCTTATTCAAATTCTCAAGATATTTATTACTAAATAAGGAAGTAACCAGAAGTAGGTGAAATAGTCACATGCCTCATGAAACATGGCTTCTTTTTTTTTGGCTTCTTGTTCTAATTGGTGTAAGTAGAAAGACTTTTTAATTTTTCCAAGGCTAGAAAACAGAAACAAAGACAATCCAAGATTCCATATGTTTTTAAAAAGTTAAAAAAAAACCACATTTATTCCTTTCCATGGACATTGCTATGTATCTTGACATAAAGGCCCTATCTGGCACTGGCCATTTCATCTATAAAATGGCATAGCTGTGAATCCAAAATATGCATAAAATATTTTTGGTCAAAAGTTTTTTTTAACATTGTGCCCCAAATGACAGAGAAGTTGTTTTAGCCAAAAATACTATTTCAGAACTATGAACACATGAAATGTAAAGCTATACTCCTGATATTAAATATCAGAGCACAGGTGGTGCATATAGGACAGCACATCTGCTTTGGTTATGAATGGAAATGTTAGATTATGATGAATCCTTAAGACTATGACTCATTTGTAGAATACATCTGTGAACCCTTTTCCCCACAAAGGACCTGCCCATGAGTAAGGTTGTTATCACAAGTAAATTTATTATAAAGAAAACATAGATATGTAAAATGATATTCAAAAATTTTCATTAATAATTACACTTTCTATTCATATGGAAAGTAATGACATAGACTTTGGGTTTAGACCTGACTGTCAGAGAAGAAGGTGCCCTTGGTAGCATGACTTCCACAGAGGTGACTGTGGAGTGTTGAGCATGCTTGTTTTGCCAGTCACTGAAGACAGAACTAAGAATTATTTAAATGATAAGAATGAGGGGCTGGAGAGATTGCTCAGTGGTTAAGAGCACCGATTGCTCTTGCAGAGGACCTGGGTTTGACTCCCAGCACTCACATGGTGGCAAAGAACCATCTTTAACGCCAGTTCCAGGGGAATCTGCTGCTCTCTTCTGACCTCCGAGGCATTACATGACACGGGTTCACCAACCTACATGCATACAGTACACTCATACACATAAAAAAAAAGACTTTAAAAAAAAGAATGAGTATGTTGCCACGACGATGTCAAGAACTCCAGAGATTAAGGCTTAATACTATATATTATATATCTAACTAAAAACAGGGCATAATTTTTCTATTTTCACTTATTGGTTGCTCACCTAAAAGCTGACCACTTTCACCAACAATGACTAGAAGATGTAAAAGGAAGGCATTTTCATCACTGAGGTCTACTCATCATAGATTTCTACATGTTTAATGGACATGTTTTTTTGAGTTTGGAGCTCTACTTATTCTCTTGGTAATGTCTTTGTGATAAAAGTTCTAAATATATCAGTCTGTGATGTGACTTATTTAAAGTACACGGATGAGCTCTCAGGTAGCTGCAAACAGATATTTTAATTGTTTTTATTTTTGAGAATTTCATACATAAACATTTTACTTGGATTATTTCCATCCCTCCCAGTCCCTCTTCAACTCCTTCCATGTCCCTCCAGTGCCCTCTCAATTGTGTGTCCTCTTTTAAATTATTATTTTACATATAGATATATACATTTGCACACATACAATGCACTGAGTCGATTTAGAGGTGCTCCTGGGTACTTGTGTTTAGGGCTGCCCCTTGGGTAGGATATCTCAGGTTATCTAAGTATGTCCCTGGAGAAAACTGACTCTCCCCACCTCAGCATCTACTGATTGCCTATAGCTCTTCAACTTGAAGTAGGACACCACGAGCTTTCCCCATCCACCTTACCATGTGAACTGGTTTCGCCATGCAGATCTTGTTAGGCTACCATACTGTGGAGACTTCATGGGTGCGGCATCCCTACCCTGTCTAGAATGCATTAACAAGCAGCAGGGGTTTTGTTCCTTTGGCTCTTACATTCTTTCTGCCCTCTCCTTCCTGATGTTCCCTGAGTCTCATGTGTAGAGATTGCATTGCAGATGTATCACTTACGAATGGGTACCTCACAGTCAGTTATGCTCTACATTTGACCTGCTGTGGAACTTTGTAATAGTCTCTACCACAGTCCATTTAGCCAGAATCAAATAATTAGTAAATCCAGTAATTAGTGAACTGCTGGCACCTGACATTAAACAGTTAACTTTATCATTAGTTAGAGCTCTTAAATATATGTATTCAGCTGTGACCCTGCCAGGCCATTCTAAAGTATCTATGAATGCTGTTACTGAGATATTACAAGTATTCAAACAGATAGGGGCTATTTTCTCCATTTTCAGTTGTGAAAACAGAGGCAATGAAAGTTAAAATGGTTGTCATTATATCTGCTTCTCCCTCACACGCCCCTGGAGTTGACACCTTCTGATATTCCTGCTAGAGTCCATTTTGACGTTTTTATTTTGTGAACTCTGCTCAATGTTCTTCCTTCCATGCAGGCTGCCATTTCCCAAAGTTCTTTCAGATCCTCTATTCTTTCTCCAGGATTATGTGGCGTAGGCAGCGAACAGGACGGATTTTCAATATGACTTCTGCTCAGCAGAGAGATTGGTGATTCTGTCCTGTGTGAAGAACTATTGCTCCTGCCTGGCCCAGTAGTGCAACCTTAATGGGCCCCACTACCACTTTTTTTGCTTCTGGATTTTGTCTGAGTGAATGTCACTGTAAAGCAGGCAGCCTGAGTATAGATCACAGGACATCAATTCTGGGAGCCGCAAATGATTTCACCTGCCCATTAGAAGTCTGAGAGATAAAGCTAACTATAATTAGGAAGGTGAATAAAATTAATAGTCGCTGTAAAATTTTGGCTCATGGGAGTCAGTTAAGTTAGTTAACCTCTCTCTATATATCCTTTTCCTCATATTAGGGGCTGGAGAGATGGCCTAGCGGTTAAGAGCGCCGACCGCTCTTACAGAGGACCCGGGTTCGATTCCCAGCACCCACATGGCGGCCGAGAACCGTCTGAAACTCCAATTCCAGGAGAACTCCAGTTCCAGGGGAATCTGAGACCCTCTTCTGACCTCCGCGGCATTGCACGACACGGGTGCACAAACCTGCATGCAGACAGTACATTGATACGCATACCGAAATAAATAAAATAAATAAATAAAAAAAATAAACATGCAATAAATAGAATTTTGATTTTATAAGGTCATTAGGAGGAATTGGTGTGTTAAAATATCTAAAGTGTTTAGCACAGTGCTTGGTCGATAGCAAGTACTCAATAGTGTTAGTTGCTTTTGTATCTAGTGAACAGGAAAACAAAATCTATTGCTAAAGTAAAAATAGAGTAAAAGTTTATAGCTAAGGATATCATGCCATTCTTTTCCAAGAGTGGTTGCTATAAAAGACAAAATATACATTCAGTTTGTTCTTTGATGATTTGGAGAATCTCAGCAAATTTACTTTGAACATTTCACAACCTGATTTTATTCGTCCTTGCATTTAGATTTGGTTTCATGTAAAAATTTCCAGCTTCTCATTCACATCATTATTCTGCTCTGGGTCTCTAGAATTTCTTTGTGAGATATATATTTATGATGCTTGCATTTGGTAGAACTCCCTCTGACACACTCTTGCTTTAGTCAAAGACAGTTTTTAAGGTTTCAGATATTTTTGTAATTGACAGTGGAAAGCTTTTGCTTATCAATGACATAAGACTAAGAAATAATAGTGTATGGAAGCAACTCATCGTACAGAAGCTTAGTATGTGTTTGTGTAATGACCTTGTTAGATAACTCCAAGTCCCCTCTGGTAAATTTCCTATTAAAATTCTGGCTCATCTGCTTCTTATTCGTTAGAAATAACTTTCACCAGAGGAAATCGGGCAGAAAACCTTGCCAGTGTGTTTAACTTCTCGTCCTTTCAGAAATTATACTTTGATTTTAGAGGTTCTATTTGCCAGATAATGAAATTATCATGGTGGAACAAGCCATAGAAATAATAAGTATAATAATTCTTCTTTGCCTATTGTGTGCTTTTGCTATTCATAAATTTTAGGGCCTTAGATATTAGATACACTTACGTAAGGCCTCACAAACGGTAATTATCTTTTGGCCAAAGAAAAAGCCCAAACGAATGCTAAGCTGCATTATCGCTTGGCTTCTGACATGAGCTGATAATCAGATTTTCTTGCTTAAATCCATGGTGCTTGAACAATGCTACCCACTGTCTGTGCTTCCCGATATTACCCTTAATTAGAAAGAACAGAAACACAAATCTGAATTATTTCAAAATCTGGTTTCCATGGTCAGTGGTTTGAAAGGCTTAACTTTATTATAAATAAACCTGGTTTTATTGACTAATGAAATCTGAAATGTGAAGCCTGGGCTACGAGGCAGTATAGTACTCTGATGTTTACACATCCAAATATCCAATGCAGGCAAAGTGGTTTGTCATAAATCATCAGATAACTGAATTATGATTCCTTTGTCCAAGTAAGATCCAAACCCCACCACTAAGGAGATCCTAGAAGGAATTGAAATTTATGATTTCTTGAGAAGCGACCTCTTTAGGTTTAATTATGTATCTCAGTAGCTATCAAAGAGATCTTGACCTATTTTATATTTTCCTACACCTTGGCTATTTTTTTCCTTCTGAACATTGGAACACGTGGTTGAAAAGTGTGTGAAAGTCTGTCCCCACACATGTGTTTCCTCAGTGTTCTGTTTGCAAGTATTCACAATGGGCTGTGTGAAGTATAGAATAATGCACATCTGAGCAAGAGAAATGATGAGATGGGAGAGGAGTTGCATTTTTATTTATGGTCTTATAAAAAGAAGGCTAACAATAGGTAAGGAAACTTGACCCCATTTGAAAGGCCAATTAATAATGAAGTCTAGGTGAAGATAACTTTATTCATCGAGAGAGCATTGGAACATAAACTTCTAGATCTATAAGGACCTCAGATAGTACTGAGAAATGAGATCCTATATATCATAAATGTTTCTCCAGTTTCTCTGTGCATAATGAGGACCCAAGTGTCTCTGCGTATCTAAACCATTGCCTTGATCTCTTTCATTGTTTTACTGCTTTGCCAAGACCTCTATTTTCCCTTTGCAAGAATTCCTTTTCATTGATATTTTAGTCTAACTCCCTCCCTCCCTCAGCTCCACTGTACTTGACACTGTAAATGTTAGGTTCCTGGGAAACACTGAGAGCAATAGGAATGGCTCTTAAACGATGAGAACGTTGAAACTTAGAGAGGATTACACAAGCAGGTGGAGGCGGAATTCCACTGGAAAACAACAGGGATTTATTCCAAACCCTGTGATCTGGAGCACTGCCAAGCTGTGTGGTAGCTTCTTTCAGATTATTCTTTGTCTTCACTGCTGTTCTATCTCATTGGTTGGGGTAGAAGCCCTTCTTTCTCCCATCACCAGAGACAAAGCTGACTATGTCTGGTGATTTAAGAGGTTTTACCATGGGTCCAGATATTTTCCTTGGCTGGTACTGGTGGGGTAGGAAGCATTGCCTTTACTAGTTCTATAGGGAAAAGTCAGAGAGACCAGTTGCTTATGGTGTCTCAGGGTGGCTTTTGAAAGGTCTGGGTAGAAACTATGATAGGAATGTCTTCAAGAGAAAGCAGTCTAACCTAGACAGTGAAGATGTGTGAAGGGTACATGGATACCCACTGTAGACTTCCCACATTCGCATTTCTCTTCAAATCCCAAGATAATAATTGTAGAACAGAGCCTTGTAAGTAGTATACTGCACATAGGTAGAAATCTTGATGTGTTTAATAGCCTTCTTAGAGCCCCATGGAGCCTGGGATAGCCATATCAGGTCAGGTCAGTAGCTCTTCCTCTTGTGGACTTTATTGGGTTCACTCAATGTTGTAAGAACTATATGCTTTTATTTTTGTCTCATATGAGTTTGTAAAACAATGAGAAGTACTGCTTTAATATAATGCATTCATTTTGAAGGCTTAAGATACAGAGGAAACTGTATATCAAGTGGTCCGATTCAGGTTCTTTAAAAGATGTAATTTTGGTAAAAATTAATAAATGGCCACAGGATGGAGTGACTTCCAATCCAAGTCTACACAGGGGCCTGGAAAGGAGAAATATTGGTTCACACTATACCACTAGAAAACCTGGATCCCGAAGGTTCTTTATGTCTACCAATCAGCAAAGTGGGGTTTAAGTAAGGCTTAAAATGAGGCTGGTGAGAAACTGGATACTGAGTTCCATCACCTTTGGCTCACTCTGCAGAGTGAAGACAAGGCTTTATTCTCTGGAGAAAAGATAGAAGAAAGGTTACAGATGACACAAAGATACCAGAGTGGTTTCTTGAAATTTTGTATAGTGGCCTTGAAGTTTTCCATTTCTTCTTGCTCTGTTCCCAGAATGCTGGGAATATTCCAGTTTGGACATATTCCCAGTTTGGAGACCAGCAAACAGACAGACAGACATCAAGCCAGAGAAATGTCTTTTGTAAAGAACACCGAAGGACCTGTCATTGGAAAGGCAGGCTTCATGTCTCTTGGTGATGTTGAAAAGCCTGCTGTGTAGCCTGCCCATGTGAGTTGAAAGCTTAGGGCTAGGTCGTTGATGTGTTAACTGTAAAAACTGAGTGGATTGCTATGAATAGTGTCTTCTGAACATGGCAGGGAGGGTGCACCCAAGAACTCCCAACAATATGGGTACCTGCACAACCCTGTACCAGCCAACATTCCAGCAGGGATGCAGGAAGGCCACACAAGCCCCACCTGTAGTTGTGCTGCTAAAATTCTCCCAGGAAGCTCAAACAAAGTTCACCTCTTCTTCCCTCTGTCCTACAGCAAAAAGAGATCCAAATTCCCCCAAACCACAGTTTGGAAAATACTAGCCAGTTTATCTGGGCTTACTAACAGAGCACCGGGTGCATGAGGGTTACTCACAGAAGAGTGGGTGCCCACCCCATCTAAGGCCGCAGTGGAAAATCCACAACCAGGCTTAGATCCTGTGACTTCCTGACAACCTCTCAAAATGGGGAGAAGAGGCGTCCACCTCATGGCAATCTCGACCTGTGCACCCTCAGCCCCTTCCCCTCATACATTCAAGGTTGACTGGCTGGTTGGGAGGGTTAGCCAACTCTCCTGACTCCTTCTTTTTCCTTGGAAGGTCAACAGCCAAGCTTATAATGTATGGCAGGCAAGCAGGTGTCTCTAGTTTGGGAAGAAGACATTTGATGCCCATGGTCAGGCTTTCCAGGGGTGGAGGGGAGGGATGCGAGCAGTCCATTCTATAAGGTGAAAAGCCTGTGAGAGTGGGAGAGTCAGTTTTCTTTGG
Organism: Rhizomys pruinosus; assembly: GCA_009823505.1. Classification (NCBI taxonomy): domain Eukaryota; kingdom Metazoa; phylum Chordata; class Mammalia; order Rodentia; family Spalacidae; genus Rhizomys; species Rhizomys pruinosus. The sequence goes on from VZQC01002875.1 coordinate 164,887, forward strand.
GGACAAGGCCCCCTAATAGGCTGCCCCTGTCTGAGTAAAAAACCTTAACTCAGTACATAAGAGCAATAGGAATTGAACTCAGCAGGTTGTAGATACAACAATAATTATAGAGGAAGAGGATATGGATTTGAGAGGGAAATGTGTATGAGTGGCACAGGAAGAGTTGGGGGGAGTAGAGTAGATATAATGAAATACATTATATTGATGTACAAAATAATAAGAAATAAAAATAAAAGAAATAATAAAAAAGAAAAAGAAAACGAAAGGGGGGGGGAAGCACATGGGTAGTCAAGGCACTTCAGGCCCATGAGGGAAATCTTTTTTTAAATTTATTTTTGAATGTGTATGAATGTACTGTCTGCATGTAGATTTGTGCCCCATGTCATGCAATGCCTCGGAGGTCAGAAGAGGGCACCAGATTCCCCTGGAACTAGAGTTAAAGACGCTTCTCAGCTGCCATGTGGGTGCTGGGGATTGAACCCAGTCTTCTGCAAGAGCAGTCGGTGCTCTTAACTGCTAGGCCATCTCTCCAGCCTGAGGGAAATCTTTAACATGGGATAAACTGAAATACAGAGAGGAGAGATGGCTAGGAAGGTAGTGAAGTGAACCATACAACACCCACTCAAACCTAACCATGATGAGGCACACCTAGATTCCACACCCTGAAACCCAGAAAGAATACAGAATGTCCATAACAGAACACTAAGACTTCATCTTTTAAAAAGACAACTTTAAAAAGAAACTGTGAATAAGAAATTCACATTGGAATGAAATGTGGGGTAAATCATGAAGTGTGAGAAGATAAGGAAGACTTTAGCAGAGAGAAAAACCTCAAATGAAAAGTGAGGAGGTGATAGAATGGAGGGAGGAAAGGAGGATGAAGGGGGAGAGCTAGGGGGAGAAAAGGGGAGTGGATTATTTTCACAGAATATAGTAGCTTTCTTGAGTTTAAACTCAAGAGCTGTACAGAAAAAGAAACAATCAAAGAATGAAGAGATAACCTACAGAGTAGGAGGGAACCTTCATCAGTGATACATCTGATAGAGCATTAACATCCAGAGTATATAAACTACTAAAAAAAAAATACCCTAAGGAGCAAGAACACAAATGACCCACTCAAAAGATGGAGTAAAGAGCTGAACAGAAACTTCATAAATGAAGAAGCAAAGATGGCTGAGAAACATCTTAAAGTGTTCAACATCGCTAATAACTAAGGAAATGCAAATTAAAACCACCTTAAAATTTCATCTTACTACAATAAGACTGGCTATGATCAAGAAAACAATAGCGAAGAGCTGGAAGCAACCCAAGTGTCCCTCAACCAATGAGTGGATAAAGAAAATGTGGTACACCTACACAATGGAATTCTGTGCAGCAGTAAATGGATGAATCTAGAAGATACTATGCTAAGTGAAGTAGCACAGTCTCAGAAAAAGAAATGATGTATGGTGTCCCTCATTTGTAGATTCTAGCACCAAATCCGTCTTTATAAGGCAAACTAAATAATTCCTCTTTTTCCCCCTTCCCCCTTTCTTTTTTACTAAATATAATACCTGATGTTACTCATCAACTTGCTATGTAATGTAGGAGTGTAAAATAATATTTTTTCTTTACCTGCATACAAGTCTACTGTCAAAATGTGAATCCCTGAACATGTTTTAGAATTGACCTGTAGTTTGTTTTTGGACATCATAATTTTGGTATATGTGTGGCCTGTATGTATGCATATTTTGGAGTGATACAAATTGGAAGGAACCACAACAAAACAAAAAAGACTGGTTCAAAGACCTGACAGAAACAGTGAACTTCTGCACCCCAAAATTTAAAAAAAGACTGAGAAAAAGATGAAAAACTTGTATGGCAGAATGCATGAGTTCTGGTGGGGGGGGGAGGGAGGGGAAATGGGTTTAAATTTGATTAAGAAATCTTTATGAAATGCACAAAACCTCAATAAAAATTATGTGCATTACAGGGTATATGGATAACTAATAAATTATATTGAAAGTTAAAAAAAATAGGAGGAATTTCCTAAAAAACTGCAAACCGTGAATTTCTAGGTTGAAAGGGCTTGTTAGAATGCTCAGCAGAATGAAGGAAACTCACAGTAGGGTACTTTATTGTGAAATTTATGTCGATAGTGACAAAGAGATCACAAAAGTTTTCAGAAATAAAAGCAAATAATGCAAATAAAACAAACATCCACCAGACAACCACAATAGAACATAAATTAGATTGGTGTTATGTGACATCAGCTTTGGATGCCAAACATCAGAGAGTTACAGAAGTATGTATGCACTGTACAATTTTATAACTCTAGCAAATATACACATTCAACAGGTGGTAGACATTTTATTTTCTGGCCATGTGGCTAGATATTAATCTACTTATTTAAGCTTTGGTAGGAAGTGATCTTCCAGAATAGAAAGGGCATATTCAAATGATATAGATATGAAATTCAGAATTTCATCCATTTGGTGTAGAACCTTGGCCCTTGCCCATTTGACTGAGAATTTAAGACTTATTCTGAAAAATAAATGTGTAGATACCATCAGGGCAAGTACAACATTATGTGGATCCCAGAGCAAAAAGTATCAGGCTGGTATAACTTAGCATTTCTGGGTGCTTAACGACCATACTTAACACCCGTACCAATTTGGCTGAGGGATTTAAGGGATAACTTTGTTCCTTGCCCTCAGAGGTCAACTAAGTCCCAGGGAACTCTGCATGAGGGCATCTCTTGAAATGTCCAGCAAATGTGGGTCACCAGTCTCCCTGTGCAGGGAGGACTTGGAGATCCAGTAATGGGACTTCAGTCAGTGTCCAGTCTATAAAGAGGAAAGTCTGCTCATGCTTCAGAAGGGGAAGCCTGGTCTAGCAAGACCTGACCTTGTCCTTGAGTGGATGGAGCTGGTGATTGAAAAGCCAAAAGGAGCCAGGGGCTCCCCTCCCCCCACAAAACCTGAGTGACCCTTGAGGACCAGATCCTCAATTGACCTTGAGAAAACAAAAAACCTTGGTCAATCTGGGCTGTGTGTCCTTAAACATCCAAAAGGAAAGTATAAATAGAAATAAGTAAATAGTAAGTCCTAGAAATTGTACTTCAGGTACAAAACTTGAGATCAAAGACAAAAAGTAAAAAAGAAAAAAAAAAGCACAGTTGTTTTGCCTGTCTTACTGGCAAGTGCAGCTACCCTGTGGCTGCCACTGCTTTTGCCATCCTTCAAAGACGTGAGACACAGCTTTTCAACCTTCCAATATGGACTGAAGACTCATGTCTCTCCAATATTCCTCCAAACCTTCAGTGCCAGATGGGGACTGCTGAGACATCCAACTTGTGGACTGAGCTACTACTGGGGTTTCCGCCTCTTCAGAGTATAGACTGCCTTTGTTGGACTACCCAGGCACCAGTACAGGAAGATCAAGACAGGACGCAGTGCTTACTGGACCTCATTTGGTGACCATGGGAAGGGAAAACCCCAGTGTGGAACACAAGGGCAGAACTGATGGTGGTTTGGGCTTGCTAAGGAGGAGCCTTCAAACATGATATCTTTCAGCCTAATAAAGAAAAAAAATCATAAGGTGAAAATGCTAAAACCTATGATATATGTGGCATGCATATGTGCATATTTTGGAGTGATGCATATTGGAAGGAACAACAACAACAACAACAACAACAAAAAGACTGGGTCAAAGAACTGACTGAAACGGTGAACTTCTGCTGGAAACAGTAAAATTCTGCATCGAGAATTTTGAGAGAGACTGAGAAAAAGATGAAAAACATGTTTGGCAAAATGCATGAGCTCTGGTGGAGGGGGCAGGGAGGGGGGCATGGGTCTAAATTTGATTTTGAATTTTGTATGAAATGTACAAGCTTCAATAAAAATTAGCTTAAAAAAAAAGAGAAAATGTTAGCAGTTAATGACAATAAAATATAAAACTTTTACCTTTAAAGTGTCTTACTACTAATAAAATGTCAGACAATAGTAACCTATGAGTATCAATATGAACTTATAACTTGAAAAATGGATATTTTTGCATCAATTTTGCATAATTTAGGAAATAATAGCTCATTAATTGGGTATCTTAATTGTTCAGAAGGACTTTTCTTGGATTGTTTTCTATAAACATGGGGTCATTATTCTTCATGCTTTTTAGTAATTTCATTTTAAATATTGTAAGTAATTTCCTGTAAGTTTAAATGAGAAGAGTCTTTCTACTGATACAGCTGTTACTAACACTGTTAAAGAGTATTTTACAGCTTTTGACAAGATTGGGATAGATTTCTGAGAAATTATTTTGAAATATAAATTTTGGTATAAATCCATTTCACTGGTCTGAATTTCATGCCAAGCATAGGCCATGAAACCTGAAAGCAGCTTCTTGTATTGTATATAAATCAAAACAAAAACACTTTGTTGCCAGGAATGTGGCTCACACCTTTAATCCTAGCCTCTGTCAGGGAGGCAGAGGCAGACAGATCTTGTAGGTGACCTGACGCTGCTGCTTCCATTACACAGTGCTGAGAGATAAAGAAAATGTGATTTCATTGGTTACTGTACTTAGAATGGTTCCTAAAGCCAGGCAAGAGGACCACAATGAGCTTGGCAAACAACAATTGAAAAGTACAGGTGCTGGCAGTGTGCACAGCTCCAAAATCAACATGGCTGAGGAGGAGAGGGGGTTGGATAACAAAGGAAGGTGCTTTTCATTCAGAGAAATTTATTTATTTTTTCAATATTTGTGATCTGCAGCCGATAGCACATGAGGCCACTTGGCATTATTTCTTGACAAAGGGGAGGACTGGAGTAATGAGCCAGATGCCTTAGTGGCCTGTGGCGTGAGGTGCGCCATTTGTCAAGAAGATCAATATTGACTGCTCTTGTATCTTTGTGCTAAACATTTGTTCTTCTTTAAAAAGAAAAAGAAAAAAAAAAAAACAGGGTGGGAGTTGTGCTTTAAAATATAGAGCCAAGGGCTGACTTCAGGCAGTGAATCAAGGGTAAGCAACCGAGTTTTCTCAGAAAGGAGTTAATGTTCCCATTGATGAGATTCCCTCTTTTAGGGAGTAAAGTTCCTTCAACTCATGTCCCTGAAAGTCCCTGCTCCTTTCATTCTTTTAAGGTTCCAGTTCAGTCCAACTTTGAGGAAACAAACTGTTTGAATGTAACAGGTTTTCAAAGCATGCTTTGAAACATCGATCAGTTTCATTCAGTTTGATTCCACATAAACAGACCAATAAGGCCTCATGTCTTGTATAGGAGGAACTGGGTTAGGCACTGGGCCACCCGAGTGGCAGAGCGTGGACATCACTCCTGTAGCCCTGGATGCCTCAACTTCCCTAGTTTGTCATATTTAGGTTGCAGGGGAGTCTTGTGACATGGTTCATGACTAGCTTCCTGTTCCATAGAAAGTACTTTGCATTGGGCTGGAGAGATGGCTCAGTGGTTAAGAGCACTGATTGCTCTTGCAGAGGACCCAGGTTTGATTCCCAGCACCCACATGGCGGCTAAGAACCATCTTAACTCCAGTTCCAGAGGAATCTGATACCCTCTTCTGGCCTCCACAGCACTGCACAACAGGGGTGCACCTACTTACATGCAGACAGTACATTCATACACATAAAATAAAAAAAAAAGAAAAAATAAAATTCTTTACATTAAATCCTTTACATCAAAATGTGGTCTACATCCTTAATAAGCTTAATTTTGTTCTGTTTATTTTTCTCCTTTATTTTACAGCCCAACCTTCGGTATGAACAAGGACCCTTGCCCTGTTCCAGATATTTTAGTCACATGAAGAAGTTCTCTGCATCACAAACATTGGATAAAATTCATTTTATACCCTTTCCAGGTAAATGAAGAAATAATCCTATGAAATACTGTGATTCTCAAAGAAACTCTGGATTATCTAGACAAAAATCCTGAGGTGAAGAGCTTTTCATTGCATTCCACCATGGCAAAGAGAGAGGCGTGTCATTGGCTTATGAATCAGCAAATCCAGGTGGAGATGGCTGAAGGGGAGGCTGAGTCAAGGGTTTGTGGAGAGTATCAGAATTTTACATCATTTATAGTGTCGGCTTTATTTTCTGATAGATTTCATTTTCATAAAGGATATCAAGACTGTAGTTAGGGGCATGTACAAGTCTTATAATTGGAGGCTCAAAAGTAAAACCTTGTTTCACCCTGCATTTTAAAATCTTCGCATTCTACCCAGTGACTTTGAGTGACCAAATTTGGGTCTCAAGGATATGGAAGAATAAAGCACATCAGGTGAGTTGCTCCTAAATTGTACAAAATGTGTCAGGGGAAGGACTGAGGGGAGGGGGAGAGGAGAGATACAGGAGGTATCTTGGAGGATGGTTTATCAGGTAAGCAAGAGAGTAGTATTTTTTATCTAGCCATCGTGATATTCTCATTTTCTGTCATTGTGATAAAATACTGACCACAAGTAGCTTGGGGAGGAAAGAGTTTCAGTTACCAGACTGTGTTCATCCAGGGAAGCCAGGAGCTGTGGCAGGGACCATGGAGAATGCTGCTTACTGGCTTCTCCTCTAGCCCATGCTCAACCTTTCTTTTCTTTCTTTCTTTCTTTCTTTCTTTCTTTCTTTCTTTCTTTCTTTCTTTCTTTCTTTTTTTCTTTTTGGTATTTCTGAGGCAGGGTCTCCCTTTTAGTTCCAGCTGGCCTAGAGCACACTCTGTAGACCAGGCTGGCCTTGAACTCACAGAGATCTGCCTGCCTCTGCCTCCCGAGTGCTGTGATTAAAGGCGTGCGTCACCACACCTGGCTCAACCTGCTTTCTTATACCTCACAGGACCACCTGCCCAGGGCTGGTACAACCCACAACTTGCTGGGCCCTCTCACATTACTCAGCAACCTAGAAAATGCCTCTCAGACATGCCCATAGGCCAGTTCAATAGAGGAAATTCTCCAGTGAGGTTCCCTCTTTCCAGATGTCTCAGGTTATCAACTGAAGCTATCCAACACAGTGGTAGTGTATGTAGTCAGTTGTATTACTTATCATCTATATATTCCTCTACAGTCTCCACAAACATCCCATTTTGAGGACTATTTTGGACATGACCAACTTACTACCCAAGAAAAAGTAGCAATTTTAAGACAGTTGGAGAAATACGTAACTGTTGTTTACTGGTTTGTATGATGAGTTGTTTTATTAATTTTTAATTTTAGAAAGTCTTCATTTCATTGCTTCTGCTTATTATTAATATAGTTTATTGCATGTACTTGGATATTAGACTTGTTGAAAGATTTTGTTGGTTTTAGAACAGTTTCAATGTTCTGGATTTATGTAATTTTAATGAGGTCTTTTTAGAATCGTATTGGAATATTTAATCAAACTTGCTTGCCTTTATTAAAAAGAGTAAAAACCTGAGGGGGAAAAAACATTCATATGGCTCAATAGACAAAATATAGAGGCCGAACAGTGACAGTGCGCAGGGCCTCCCTCCCCCATAGTCTGCTTCCTGCTCCTGGTGGGAAAGCACTTTGGCTATTTTCTTTTCTTTTCTTCTGTTTTTTTTTTGTTTGTTTGTTTTGTTTTGTTTTGTTTTTGTTTTTGTTTTTGTTTTTGTTTTTGAGACAGGGTCTCTTTCTATGTAGCTCTGGCTGGCCTGCAAGTGATCCTTCTGAGTGCTGGGATTGCAAGAGTATTCCATGACTCTCAGCTTTTTCATTTTTTGTTTCTGTTTTCACGTTTTCTTGACAATCCCTCAACATTTTCTCTGAGCAGAGCAAATATAAGCACACAGGTGAGGAACAGTGCTCCACACCTTCCTGTCTGCACGTCCATTCTAGCTTGGAGCCCTTTCTGCATCAGTGCATGGAATGCTTCCTCATGTAACTTTGTACAACTTCTGAGTAATGTGTTTCATGGTATACCTTACCTTAGTCAATTTCGACTGATGGACAGTAACCATTCCCCTAAAAGAACTAACTCAGTTGATCCCTCACATCCAAGGTTCTATATCCATGGATTCAACCAATTGTTGGTTAAAATATGTTTAGGCTCTAGAGATATACTAAACCAATACAATCCTTTGACTTGTCATTATACTAGATGATGGACTATAACACATAATTAATTTAGACACGATTTAATGTATATGGGAAGCCATGTAGGTTATTTACAAATATTTTACATAAGGGACTTGTGCATCCTCTGGTTTTGTTGCTTATGGGAAAGGGGAACCAATCCCTTGTAGATACTGAAAGACAACTATAGGATGGATTTAACACTTCAGGGTTTTGGTGGCACATATTTAAATGGAATTTTATCTATCCTACACTCATTAATACTCTACAAAGAATTATATAGGCTCTTAGTCATTTAGTTTCAATTGATTGATGTAATTCAGTAAAAATAAATACTGAGGGGGCTGGAGAGATGGCCTAGTGGTTAAGAGTGCCGACCGCTCTTACAGAGGACCTGGGTTTGATCCTCAGCACCCACATGGTGGCTGAGAACCATCTGAAACTCCACTTCCAGGAGAACTCCAGTTCCAGGGGAATCCAACACCCTCTTCTGACCTCTGCGGCATTGCACGACACGGGTGCACAAACCTACATGCAGACAGTACATTCATACACATACAAAAATTTAAAAAAATTTTAGATAAGGTCTCACTATATAGTCCTGGCTGGTCTAGAACTCACTATGTAAGAAGTCAGGCTGGCCAGGAGTGGTGGCGCACGCCTTTAATCCTAGCACTCAAGAGCCAGAGGCAGGTGGATCTTTGTGAGTTCAAGGCCAGCCTGGTCTACAGAGTGAGTTCCAGGACAGCTGGGGCTACAGGGAGACCCTGTCTCAAAANCTTGAATTGGAGGATTTTTTTTTCCTAAAAGATGTCATGTTTTCCTTAAGGAGGTACTCAAAGGTTCCTCTTTGGCAATCCCAAACAACCATCAGTCCTGCACTTTTGCTCCACATTGGGGTCTTTCCCTCCCATGGTCCCCCAAATGAAGTCCAATAAGCATGCGTCTTGTCTTGATCCCCCATGATACAGCCCAGGTAGTCCAACAATGGCAGTCTATATTCTGATGAGGCTGACATCCTTTTAGCTGTTTAGTCCACAAGCTGGGTATCTCAGTAGTCCCCATCTAGCATTGAAGGTTTGGAGGATTCTTGGAGAGACATGAGTCTTCAGTCCATATTGGAAGGTTAAAAAGCTATGTCTCATGTCTTTGAGTAGTGCCCAAAGTGGTGGCAGCCACAGAGTAGATGCACTTGCCAGTAAGAATTGAAGACATGCCAAACAACAGTACTCTCTCTTTTTTCTTTTTGTCTTTTTACTAAGATCTCAAGTTTTATGTCTGCAGTACAGTTTCTCTAGTCTTACTGATTATTTATATCTGGTTGTACTTTCCTTTTGGATGCTTAAGGCCACACAGTTAGCCCAGATTAACCAAGGTTTTTGTTTTCTCAAGGTCAGTTGAGTATCTGGTCCTTAGGGGTCTCTTGGGTTTTTTTTGGGGGGGGGAGGGTGGGAGTACCTTGCACCTTTCAGCTTTTCATTTACCAGTTCCATCCACTGGAGGACAAAATCAGGTCTTGCTAGACCAGGCTTCCTTTTCTGAAGCATGAGCAGACTTTCCTCTTTATAAACTGGACACTGGTCAAAGTCCCATTAGTGGCTCTCCAAGACCTCCCTGAACAGGAAGACTGGTGACCCACATTTGCAGGACATTTATAGTGATAACTATGAGAGGTGTCATGTTTTAAAATAATAAAACTTCCTCTGATAGTTCCAGATGCCTTAATATTCTGATCAGATTTGGAGACCTGAATCCTTCAGTTAAGCTAGAACAGAGGGGACACTGATGGGTGGTAATAGACATCAGGGGCTCTCCAGAGATAAGACACTTAGTTAATTATAGGTAGCCCTTATTTTAGGACAAATGAACAGCATTTAGGTTGTGGGTACCATATTGATATAGGAACACAGAATTGCTAGATAACAGGAATCAGGGCTGTGTGGAAGAAAGAAGAGCCCTCACGAGTCTAATTGATAGGTAATGGAGAATCATTGCCTTTAAAGTTTTTAAAAAAGTAATGTGATTTAGTTGTACCCACGGCAGTTAGAGATGGTGATCGAGAGGTTAAGACTGCAAAGAAGAAAACTACTTTTGAATCTATTACATTCATTTGGGGGGAAAAAAAATGCCAGGGACATGGAATGCTCAGGAAGCTAGAGGAAAGGGATAAGCAGGAGGCATGTGCAAGAGCTGGTGTTCACAGGACATGACATGGGTTAAAGGGGAGAACTGAGACCAAAGTCAGATTCAGTGGGGAGTTTATATAACTATCAACTCAGTAAGAGATGACCCATCACATGACTGGTACTGGGCTATTTTCTAGAAACATGGAAATGAATAAGACACATAAGGTTTGTATCTTCTTCAAATGCGCCTTCTGAGGAAGGCAAAAATTAGTAAGTGAACAAGTAAATAAAAATTAAGGTTACTATAAATCATAATAAAAGTTATGAAGAGAAGTGGCAGGTAAGATTTTCACAGTTAGTGCCTCCCCATCTCCAGCCCCTGGTGACTACCAGCCCGTTTTAATGTCCTAATAGTTTTATCAATTCCAGAATGTCATGTCAATAGAATCATTTGACACATAAGCACAACACATTTGAGATTCACTGTGTTAGTGTTAAGTAATATTTCATTGTATGGAGTTTATCCAGTTATCAGATAATGTTTTATTTGTTTCTTTTTCTTTTTGGAGGCTTTCTGGGGATGACTGGAATGTTCTATATCTTTTTTTTTTTTTTTGGTCTTTTCGGACAGGGTCTCCCTGTAGCCCCAGCTGTCCTGGAACTCACTCTGTAGACCAGGCTGGCCTTGAACTCACAAAGATCCACCTGCCTCTGCCTCCCAAGTGCTAGGATTAAAAGCGTGTGCCACCACGCCCGGCCACTTTTTTTTTTGTGGAATGTTCTATATCTTAATTGTGTTAGTGATTACAGATCTTCATGTTTGATGAGACATACAATGCAACACTAACCAGTGAATTTTACTCCACATAAATTTTACTTCAGTAAATCTCATAAAACCAACTTATATGTAAACAATTAAAAAATTTAAGCACAGGAAATATGAAAACTAGGTTAATTAGCATAAGCCAGGAAACAAAAGAGTATGGGGGCTACTTAACATATGCAGGTCAGAACAAAACATGGAGGTCAGGAAAATTGAATGCATTCTAAAGAAAGGAAAGAGTTGTGTGAATTGAGATTTAAAATAGTGTTCAGGTTATGAAGAATGTTGTCAGTCACAGGTATAATTTTGGGTTTTATTCTAAATTCCATGGGAGGACCCTGAAGACATCAGGTAAAGCTGTTTCTCTTTCCATTTACTAAAAAAAAATGACATTATTGTTTGTATACTTAATTGAAAGAGGAACCAACTAGAAAGCAGGAAGACTACAGTACAAGTGCAATGTATGTAGTTGAAGGAAAGGTAGGAATCCAGGATGCCTCTTGAGTTTTGACTTAGAGCAATTGGTTAATTTACTATCAACTGATAGACTGGGGAATTATGAGGATCAATTTAGAGTGACAGAGTTTGGGCTGCTACCTGGATTAGTCTGCATCAGCTGCTCCTATCCCTGAAATGCTTCCTCTCTAATGCTGTTTCTTCAATACTTCTAGCAATTCCATCCCTGGAACGCCTCCACTTTCTATGCTCCTTAGGACTAGACTAGGCAAATTGTCACAAAATTGTAAAAATAGCCATACAAGCCAGGTGCGGTGGTGCACAACTTTAATCCCAGCACTTGGGAGGCAGAGGCCAGCCTGGTCTACATAGTGAGTTCTAGGATAGCTGGAGCTACAGGGAAACCCTGTCTTAAAAAGACAAAAAAAAATAGCCATACAAATTCATGGACTTCTTGATATATGTCCCTTTGAAATGTGTTTTCTAATTTCTTCCATCGAGAGGAGATTTTTCTCCAACCCTTGGATCTCAGTTTAACTCCTCACTAGTCCCCTTCTGACCAATGGGAGTCTAGAAAATCCTACCGAGGTAGATGATTTCAATAGGCTGCATCCTGAGGCTTTCCCTGTCACTACTGCCCTAGAATAAACCCAGGTATCCTTCTGCAGGGTAAGGAACATGAGATTGCACCCTCTGTAATAGACATGTGAGGAGCCTCCTTCTGAAGCAACCAGTTTGCTGTGTGTTCATATAAAAGTATGCAGCCCTGGATGAGCTGATCAGAGCAGAATTACTGCCAAGTTAACCCTGAGAATCATGGGAAATTGTGTGCATGTGTGTGGGTACGTGTGTGTACACATGCATGTAGAGACCAGAGGTCAGACTTTGATATTAAACTTCATGGGCTGTCTACCCTGTTTTTGAGACAGTGTCTCTTACTAACTGGAGCTTGTTGAGTGGTCTAGGATGGTTAGATGGCAAGAACCAGGGATCTACTCATCTCTGCCTCCCCGCAGTGCTGGGGTTATAAGCGTGTGCCATCATGGCTCCTTTTTTATATGGGTTCTGGGGAATCAAACTTAGTACTCATGTTTGCATAACAAATACTTTACCAACTCAGCTCTCCCCTGAACCCTGGAATGGTTTATTAAGTAACAAGAACTAACTGATGCACTACCCACAATTTCAATGGTGATAACCAATATCAGACTTTCAGACACATATCGAGTCCTTGAATAACTCAGCCTTATTTCTAAGTGAATAGTGGAGTGACTATAGCATCTAATCAAACTGGTCAATGAAAGGGTTACTAATGATTCACAGAAGAAACTTAGAGCTTCTGTTCAAGGTTGACTCCGCCATCAGCAGTGTTAGCTCCGGGTTTTTCTCTCGTTATTATGGGGTCAGATGCCCTGGCCTCATATGATGATGGTAATTGTCAAGGAGTTTTCAGAATCCTGGCTGGTTAGCTGTGTGGCTGGACTCTCGGTCTCTGCAGACAGATGGAGGCATTTCTCTCCTTTTTTTTTTTTTTTGCCAACGAATATGGAATATTTATTATAACAAAGAATATGCAAAATACAATACAAATTATAACTATACTACATGCAATACACAAAATATATTTCAAATGATAAGGTCGTAATGGAGAGACATAAGAGATATTTTGTAGAAAGGTTTTCTGAAATATAAATAGCCACGAGGAGGAAAAGGATCATGCACACTGAATGAACTGGGACTTGAAAGGTGCTAGTTTGGTGCTCAAGTTAAAAAAAGAAAACACAAAAGTATCCTCTCATGCTTGTCTTGGCTTCTGGTGGCTCTATTCAGTCTTTCGTTGAGGATTTCACATCTTTCTGGACAGAAGTAGAAGATTGTAATGAAATCATGCAATAATTGTAGAAAACATTTTCAGTCAACTTTTTCAGTGAAAAGGGAGAAGTCAAATATGTTTGTGAGGACTCTAAACTCCAGTAACTGAGAAGAACATGGGCAGGAGGCTGGGTGGTCTGTCCAGATGTGCCTTGGATCGGCATCCTGCAGTTCTCCTTTCTGTAGAAAGGAAATTCTATGATGCTCAATGGTCTCACATCAAGAGGGTGTTCCATATTCACTTTTTGCATGACATAGTTAAAGAACTGCATGATGGAAATTATTACACATGAATCTGTATGAAGGAATTTGACAAAGATTTTTGCAGTGAAAAATTGCTTGCACAATGGTCCCTTTCACTGACTTTCAGAAGAGTTTCATAACTGATGAAGTGTCCACTCCAATCATAGATGGTATCTGGTATACATCCAGCAAAAACCATCACTGTAACTCTTCATTATCTAAGAGTTCTCTGCTTTTCCTCCGTAGAAAGACAGGTCTGGATTCTTCTCTTAATTTCAGTCGGCAATCTTTGGATCTGTGTTGGGCAACACCAACAGTGTATGAAGCGCTTCCTTCCAGACCATGGCTGACTCTGCTCCAGGGGCCATTTCTCTTATATCATACCTAACCCTTGGATTAAAAGCAACAAGTCTATACTTTAAATATCGAGTATGGATTAAATAGCTATTTTGCCTTAAATAAGCCACACCAAGCAGCAGAAGAAAAGAGAGACTGGAATACCATAATGATAAATGTAATTTCTCTTCAGTTGCACAGAAGACAGCAAAGGACACTGTTGTGTCTGAATTCCATGTCATGGTTGTATGAATTTGGACAAGCTACTCAAATAGTACTTTAGTTTTCCTAAGACAAAAAAGAGATGATAACACATCTATTTCCTTTTTTTGTGTGTGAGAAATGTGACAATGTAGTTGAAGTTCATGGAGCAGCACCTAGATCTTATCAGATGTCCATTAATCGTCATTATTGTTCCTACGCCAAAAGTTGTCATGGGTTTCAAAAGGAGGAAAGGGTAGTTGGCACCAAGTGCCAAGGAAGAACAAATAAGGAGTGTAACAAGTTCATTTTAGCTGCTGGAATGTCTTGGTTCTGCTGGGAACAATAGTTATAGAGTATATAGTGCTCAAGCCAAGCTGCTGAGACTTGAAGACTAAAGACGATATGTGGCCACTGATGGCATAGGTCTAGCTTAACCATTAGCTATTTGACCTTGTGCAAGTGGCTTAACCTCACTGGTTCAGCCTCCTCTGCTCTAAAGTAAGGGGAAGAGGAGAGTGGATGATCTAGTCTCCACTTACATTATTTTTCAAATATAACAGATGGAAGTCTGAATGATTAGCTAGCAGGAATGTTGTAGAAATGATTTTATTATCTATCTATCATCTATCTGTCTCCATCCATTTGTATCTGTCATATATCTCTATGTATCTATGTATCCATGTATCTATGTATCTATCTATCTATCTAATCTGTCATCTTCTATCTACCTTCAATTTTTCTGCCTGTCTTCTATCTATCATCTATCAATCTATCATCTATCTGTCTATCTATCTATCTATCTATCTATCTATCTATCTATCTATCTATCTATCATCTATTGATCTATCATCTATCTCTATTATCTATCATCTATCTGTCATGTATCTCTCATCTATCTCTCATTTATCTGTCAGACAAACACAGACCACACTCTTCAGAGATCCATATGGCAAGCCTGTAGATAAACTGCTTCTGCCACAGACTATGAATCTAATGAAAACTTGTGAATTCCAGTTGAAAAATCACACAAATTCATCAGGGTGTCTTCAAATAAGGAGGCTGGGGATTCATCTAAAGGCCAGCATAGCTGTCTGAGAGTGAGTTCGATGATGTGGTTGGAATATGTATTAAGTGCCTGCATTGGGTACTAGAGGCAGCTCCAAGAAAAATAAAGAAAAATATAAAGTCTTCAAGAAGTAGGGGAGTGCTAATTATTCTAAAAGGGAGATGTATGATGCTTTCAGCTTTCTGATGAACTATATCAATTAATATTGATCAGGTGATAAGAGAATGTCACCTGGGAGGTGCCCATGCCAGCTGTTGACCC
The DNA here is from genome assembly GCA_009823505.1 of Rhizomys pruinosus. NCBI lineage: Eukaryota > Metazoa > Chordata > Mammalia > Rodentia > Spalacidae > Rhizomys > Rhizomys pruinosus. Next base: position 180,323 of record VZQC01002875.1, read on the forward strand.
CTGTCTGCATGGTAGGATGAGAGACCAGAGTGTTGAGAACATTCTGAGATGGGGAGGAAGCATGAGATAGAGCTGGGCACTTGTTCACCTGGAGCCAATTATTCTTTCCAGAACTGAGAGCCAGGCATGTCCATGTCTACACAGGGCTTTGGGAGGTTTGTGTGATTCTTGTTGTCTATCAACATTCTGTCTGCCTGATAACAATCTCAGCTGACTTCATTCTCTCAAAAAGTCTGACAAAGCTTGGAAAGCCCTGTGCTGAAGGCCAGAGCCATTTCTCAGTCTTGTGTAGGTCTCATTTTTGCTCGTTTCTATTTGCTTCAAAATATCTTTGCTTAGAGACACATCACAGTGCTTCTCAGACTCACTCTATAACCGACAGAAGGTGCTACAGCCCGACAGTGCCTCACTGGCAATCTCCTCCATTTGCCTAAAGACTTCTCGCTCTTTCTTTGGCCCACCCGAAGGCTCCCATTCCCTTCCCAGAAGAGCTTATGAGAAAATACTCAGGTTCTGATGGGGCTTTATTGGGTTACTCAATGAAAGGGGTGGTTCCCACCAGAATCTGGAATATGCACATAATACTTTGTTGCAAAAGAGCTTGGGGTGGGATTTGCCATCTCACCTCTTGGTGAAAAACCACTTTTCATGGGTTGACAGACATCTACTTGGGCGGGGGGGGCAGCTTCGAGTTGTTCAGCTTTTGGGAGGAAATGATGCAAACACAACCCCAAGGCTTAGTTCTTGGGAAATTCAGGAAGTGTCTCCCAGAAAGGGAGGGGAGAAGGACATTTGTCAACGTGCCTGTGTGTGCTGCAGGGTCCTCTTGTGAACGCTCTTTCCCTTTTGTGCCTGCCAGACTCTGAAGAATGGAACTCAGGCACAAAGCAAAGGAGGTACTGGCGAGTGAAAGCAGCAGTGTTTTCTAATCCGTGTGGATCAAAACCACGCAGGTTTTGATTCTGCGGAGTCTTCCTTAGCATGCTGGATTAATCACATGGATTAATAACACAGAGCCTTTGCTCACTGCTGCCTCTTAGCCATTGTGCTTCCCCCCTCCCCCTCTCTTTTTTTTGAATTCTATGAAACTCTGTGGGAACAAAAGGAGTGGCATTTTGTAGTAACATAGCAGTTGGCTGTTGGTCCACCCTCTGGAAGGTAGGCTCCTTGAATTTCCCAGTGTCTGTCCTCCATGGTAACCTCTGTGCCTTGCAGAAAACTCAGGGTATCTTTTTGAGCTTATGTTTTGTGCCATTTTGCTCTGAGTGAAAAATAGCACAGGGTAATTCTTTACACAGCAAATGAAAGCCAAGGTTAAATGAAAGGCATCCGTCATGGGACACCATTGAGAGGGGTCTTGGCTAGGTGGGTGTGTTTGCCTTAACTGTAGTTTCATAAATTCATACCTCTCTGTTTTATGTGATAAGACCAGTTGGACTATGTCTAATTAAATAATAATAACTGACATTCAGTAAACTTGACTGTGTGCCAGGCATTGTTTTATTCCTTGTAGAAACCCCATGGGGTGATTATGTTTTTAGCTACATTTTTCAGCAACCTGATGAATTAGGAGCATCAGGATCTCTCACCAGGTTTCATGACACTGTTAAAGTGGAGGAGTTGAGACCACTTAGATGTGTGACTTATAGATTATAAGGAGTTAACTTTCCTGCATTGTTAGCATAAGGCTTTTCAGGGTCCCAACATTTTATGTGTCTCATCTTTATTGCTCTGGATGGACCGCACAAGTAATATTTGTCTCCCTTATGCATCCAGGTAGGGGTCAAGAGCATGACTTACAGTAATATTCCATGCCTTTAAATTCAATGCAATTAATAAAAAGGTGGCTTTGATTTTTTTTGTTTTAGATTGGTTTTGCTTAACATATTTTTAACCCCAGGGCTGGAGGGATAGTGCAGCCATTAAAGGCTGAGGCTAAGAACAACAACAAATATATATATATATATATAAATATATATATATATATATATATATATATATTTTTTTTTTTAACCCAAACCCTTTTTCTCTTGAGCCCGATAGTGAGTAAATAGGTGGTGCCAAAACCTCCTTCCTGCTTTTCAGTCAAGTGGAATTCCTTAATCATCCAGTGTACGGTGGTGGCCCTGTCAGGCCTGTGGGATAAATTAGACTTTCTTTTGAATGGACTGGCCCTGGCCATCAGACACCAGCCATCAGATGCCTCCCAGAAAAGAATCCTTCTGAGGAGAGGTGGAGCTATGGATCCAGCAACTCCTCCCAACCAGCCAGCTCACCTAGCGGGAGGGGCTTAGGGCTCACAAGTGGAGAGTCTAAGGGCACCGCTCTCTCTCATCCCATGGCCACCATGTTGTGGAACATTCTGGGGGACTGGACTGGGATAAATGTGAAAAGAATGCCTAAGGGACCCTGTAAGTGAAGATTTCCCCCATTCTCTCTGTAGGAAAAACCCATTAAACTCTCTAGATTCTCCTAAGGTGAAGTCTTTGGAGAGTCTGTTTCGTGGTCTGCCTTCAGGTTTGCAGGGTGGGGGTGGGAGCGGGGCACCAAAATGACCTCCGAATCACACTGCCTGTGAGTGAGCACATGCACTGCTCTCCAGGGAAGGAAAATCTGCTCCAACAGGTGTCACTGTGACTGCCGTAGCCTTAGGGTCCCCTCTAAAACTCATGTTGAAAATTAATTTCCAAAGTCGCATGTTAAAGGTAGGATCTTCGAAAGATAATCAGAATTAGATGAAGTTATAAAATTGATGCAATCATATTTACATTAATGGCTTTATAAGAAGTGGAGGGCCGGGCGTGGTAGTGCACACCTTTAATCCTAGCACGTGGGAGGCAGAGGCAGGCGGATCTTTGTGAGTGTCATCGGGCCAGCCTGGGGACTGACAGGATGGTGCAGTGTCCAGGACAGCTGGGCTACAGGTAGTCCCTGTCTTGAGAAAAAAGGCAAAAAAAAAAAAAAAAAAAAAAGAAGTGGAGGAAATGTCAAATTAGTGATTTTGCTGTCTGGTCATGTCATCCCATTTCCCTTGAGACTAAACCTCAGAATGATGGCTGGACATTCACACTGATCTTTTTAATGATGACCTTTTTCTGGGTACGCTGGCCAGGTTTCTAGAATGTGTGTCATGTCTATGCTTTCTAACAGCCAACTAAAGAGACTGGCAGTGATGCTATGGTGTCAGCCTTAAGGGGCTGACCATAAAGATGGTAGATTTTTTTTTATGTATATAAATGTACTATCTGCATGTAGGTTTGTGCACCTGTGTTGTGCAATGCCATGGAGGTCAGAAGAGGTTGTTGGATTCCCCTGGAACTGGAGTTAAAGATGGTTCTCAGCTACCATGTGGGTGCTGGGGATCGAACCCAGGTTCTCTGCAAGAGTAGTCGGTGCTCTTAACCACTAGGCCATCTCTCCAGCCCCAGATGGTCGATTTTTAACAACAATGAGACTATTGGTCTTAATGATGAAGAGGAATGGGAATAGACTCATTGTTGTTAAAACACATTTTTGTATTATATCATTTGAAATTTGTCTTACTATCAATGAACCAGGCCTGCAACTGTGTCAAGGTAAAAATTTAACATTCTAACAGACTCAACAAGTTGGTTAACTTTGAGCGTCCTGGTAAGAGAGGAAGTGTGCAGAGGGATTCTTTAGAAACAGATGCTTTCTATAGGAGTGTCATATCAAGGCACAGTGGAGCTTCTAGAGGGGAATCAAAAGTCCTGCTAACTACTAGTGGCTCTCTTTATTTCAAGATCCTGTAGCATGGCACAGAGAGGATTCAGAGAAGTAGAACTGTTTTGTTATTTGTTAAGACACTTGATTTTGCCAGTCTAGAATAGATACACATATCAAGAAAATGTGTGATCCACCATAACTACATACAGTTTTTTTACTCTTTAATTTATATATCATTACATGCAGGTGTTATTGTATTTATTCAGTTATATGGTCATGGTTATATGATATAGTAAGTTCAAATGGGTCTAACTTGGTAATTATAGAAATTATAATATCATTTAATTAGTCTTTGATTCTTTTAAAAATATTTAATTTATTACTTAAAAAATTTATTTTTTACATTTTATTTATTTTTGTATGTGTATGAATGTACTGTATGCATGTAGATTTGTGCACCCGTGTTGTGCAATGCCGCGGAGTTCAGAAGAGGGTCTTGGATTCCCCTGGAACTGGAGTTCTCCTGGAATTGGAGTTACGGACGGTTCTCAGCCGCCATGTGGGTGCTGGGGATTGAACCCGGGTCCTCTGCAAGAGCTGTCGGTGCTCTTAACCGCTAGGCTATCTCTCCAGCCCCTTAATTTATTATTTTTTGTGTGTATGAATCTATTGCTTGCACATAGGTTAGTGTACCTGTGTCATACAGTGTCTGGAGAGGTCAGAAGAGGGTGTTGGAGTACCCTGGAACTGGAATAATAGGTGGTTGTTAGCTGCTTGCATGGGTACTGGGAATAGAACCTCGGTCTGCTGAAAGAGCATCTAGTGCTTGAAAGAGGGTCTCTATATCACAGTGTCATACTCTGTTCTCCACATGTGCACTGTGATATACATGTAAACACACAAATAAATAAACAAATGAAAGTAATAAAACACTTCAATGTTTGTGAGACTGCTCTGGACTCTTACACACATAGCTATTATTAGTGCTATAATGCTAGAGTATGTACAATTTTAATACATTGATTTGCCATTAAATCATCTTTCTATATGGCTTCACAATTCAATTAAATAAACCTTTATACATATTTTATAATGGCTCAACAATGATATACCTTGTAGACTTAGAATCATTGAATTAAGCGTTCCTCCTTTGGGGAGCATTTAGATTGCCTTATTTATTTAATCCTTTCATGGATAATTACAGGCTTGCCATAGTAGAACTGAAGAACTGTGTTGGAGTTGTATTTTCCTTCCTTCATAATTAACAGGATCATCAGCAAAAATAACCCTAATGCAGAATCCAAGATCTATAAACTTCTGCACAGAGGCCAATATGATTCAGAATTTTATGATTAACTGGCTGAATCTTTGAAAGTGGTAATATTATAAGTGCTGCCAAGTCCTGGATGGCATTAGGATAATGATGAAGACAGTGATAATGATTGTGACATCATCAACAGCAGTAACAATGATAAAATGTTTATTGCGATCTTACTATATGCCAGACAGTCATCTAAGAACTTTGTGTGCATTAACTCATTTGATCCTTGCAATAACCTATGAGGGAAGGTCCATAATTATCTCTGCTTTATAGAATAGAGAACATACATAGAAAGTTTATAATAATCATGAGCCAGTATTTCTTAGATGCTCTGTGTTGATGATTGTACTAAACTGCGTTACAAATATCCTTTTATTTCCCATAAATCCTTAAGAGGAGTATAATTAGTATTGCAGCTGTAGAAGTGAACTATCGGAGGTCAAGAAGGGCCAGGCCAGTGAGTGAGATCACAGTGCTTATAAAGCTCAGAATGAAACTAGCTGATCACAAAGTAGCTATTAGCAAATAAACTGTGCTGCTCATCTAGACACCCATTGTGGTGATGTTAAATGATTTAGCCTTCCTAGAGTGAAACCTCTGTCTGCTCTTCCAGGTTACTGTCCTTTCCTATGATTTTTTAAAAAATCTTTTTTCATCCTCCTTGCTAAGGCTGTTCTTTGGCTCTCTGTCTGCAATGGTTTCACTCCTTTTCCTGTAGAATTTCCAGTTTTCTAACTTCTTTTCTGCTTTCATGGACTACCAGGGACAGCTCAAGTTGTGCCATGTCTTTTAGGCTTATTTTTCAGTTAGTTGACTTGGCTCCACTCTCTCCACTTCAGATTCCCAAAATTGAAGAGTTTGATGGACCCATTGAGGGACAAGTCTTGTTTAATCATATGTGTTCAGGAGGCATGTGGGTGACATGATGTATACAGTCAGTGCATGGGTTACATTCCCTACAGAGTTTTCATGGAAAATTGTGCATGGGGTGAAGGGTCAGTGTCTAGTCATCATCTCTGTCTTGAGATACCATCCTGGCAATTTCAGCTGCTGTCTTTGCACCAGATCAAAAATCCAGGAAGTGTGAATGAGATCAGTTTTCATCTTTGTGGTTAAGGTTGGGAACACAGAGCTGGATATTAAAACCAGGGTCTTGCACATATTTAGATAAGTGCTGTACTATTGAGCTATGTCCCCAACCCTTGAGTTTTTGATACAGGTTCTCACTCTTTACCTCAGAATGGCCTGGAATTTCCAATTTTTCTGCCTCTGTCTCCCAAGTGCTGGGATTACCATACCTAGCTGGAATTCTATACTTTGATCCAAGGATCCTTGCTTATTTTTGCAGAACATATGACTGTTTGAAGACCATCAGCTTCTCCTTATTTTGGTCACATTAAGTAATACTGGATAATATGTCTGAGGTTAGCTATAATTTCTTAGTTGTAGTTAAAGATGAAGAAGAATAAAAAATTCATTCTGGGTACAGGCATTCAGAGATTATGGATTTATTAATTCATAGTGATCACTATGCTGTTAATTCAATGAATTTAGACCATTAAAACTAATAGCCTCTTAAGGAAACAATTTTTCCCATGTTTCATTTGGGCATTGCTAGAAACTCTGGCTTCTGAAACACCATTAAAATGTATGTCAGGAAGTATACTTCAGCTATTAAGACCATTCAATTATGTAACGACTTCATAAAGATTCTTTTTGAATAGAAAATTTTGAAGTCTAATTAAAAACTTTTATTTTAGCATGTTTTCCTTCTAAAGCAATGTTTTTGTTTTGCTACATTGAGTTATTTTTATCAGTAAATTAAAAGAAATTGATTCTGTGATTTAAATGCCTATACAAAAAAGAAAAGATATCAGTCTCATTTGTTATGTGAATACATTAGGAGAAATTATTGGGAGGGTTATTGGGGCTAGAAGAGATTTGCTTTCGTTTGTAAACATGGGAAGATTTTTTGTGTGTGTGTGTGAAATCACATTAGTAGCAAACATTGATATTTTGAGAATGGGTGATTCTATTTGGATTTAAGCTAAAATTCTAGTACATTCATATATTTTCATTTTATTTTCTAAATGGTGAGGCATGTCTGACAGACTCTTAGAACTCTATGTATAGATGCAGAGTATAAGTCGTAAACAATGTGATGATGCAAAATGTTCTCAAACTCACTTGACTCTACCCCTTGTCTGGTTATTTTCTTTTTGACATCCGGAAAAAGAACAGATATCGTGGTGACAGACAATGATGTTTACTTATCAATGTGGAACATCAGAAACTGATGTCACCATGCTAGGCTAATGCTATCCAGTCATTTCTGCCTTTTGTGGTTTCCATTATGGAATTTTAAGAGTGGGTTTTTTCTACACTAAGACATGGAAATGCACATATAATCTTTCAGTCTGAATTTTTAAATTTTCTTTTTTTCACATAAATTTATTTTTATTTTATTAACAAATCTAGATGAATTTTTAAATTTTAAAGAGCTAGTATGGTTCCTAATTTATAAATTTGTGATTAACTTTGCTTACTCCTTCCTTAGTTTGTATTATGGGGTAATAATAGCATATTAGGGCTGATTTGAGAGTTGAATTTGTACATAGAATGCTTAGTGAAATGCCCAGCTCTCAGCAGGTGTTTAATGCACAATCCATTTCTCTACCTGCCTCTTTGAGTACATTCTGTAATGGGAAACAGCATGATATTACTCTTTCTTTAGGCCTGTATGAGTTTGAAGTAACTTAGCTTGAAAGTGATGAGATAAAAGTCTGTATCTGCACAAACCTTTATGCGTGAGAAAATTCTATTAGATTGAGGAGTCTTTCAAGTGATTTGAGTGTCTGCTGAGTCCTTGAGGTTTTTCATGTGCCAAAGTTGTCCAACTAAATATCCCTCTATCTAGAAGATCTGTAGACACATAGATGTGCCTTCAGATTAACCATCTTGCTGTAGTTATGTGCAAAATGTAAATCAATCAATCATTTTCTATCATTTGTTAATAACCTATCTATCTACCTATCATCTATCTATCAATCTATCTACCATCTTCTATCACCTATCAGTAATCTATCTCTCCATCTATCCACCCACCTACCTACTTACCTACCTATGACTGAAAAGTGATTTACATTGGGAATGGCTCACATGATTATGGAGATGGAAGGCCCCCAAATAAGCCCCTGCAATCTGTGGAAGCAGGGAAGCCAGTGGTTTCCGTGCAGGGTCTGAAATTACAAGAACTGGGGTATCCAATGTGCAGCACTCCAAGGCCAGCTGGTAGGGGAGACCACTGGTCTAAGTCACAGAGTCCCAAGGGCTGGGAATCAGGAACTTGAGTGTCCTGCTCATGCAGAGGGTAAATTGGTCCTTCCCTGCACGCCCCCTTATTTAATTTTTCCTATTCTGTCTTCAACAACAAATTCATAATAGGATGCTTCCATTCCATTTCTTCTTTCCTTAATCTGTTGATTTAAGTAATCATCTCCTCCAGAAACAGCCTCAAAATGCACCCAGGAACAATATTTTGCTAACTATATGAGCATTCCTCAGTCAGGGAAGTAGACATAAAATCGATATTATCTGAAATGTCGATTACATGTATAATACATGCACAAAAGACAGAGAACATTATAAGACAAAAACAAAATTAAGAGATAATGAACTATAATTCCAAAGCACTCTTCCTCTAGTTTCTGTCTCTGTCTGTCTCAGTCTCTTCTCTTTTTTTTCATCCTCCCCTTCCCTTTAATTTTTCTTTAGTTTTTCTGAATGAAGTATAATTCATATTATAATAACCTATAGAAACTTACAGTGCAAACTATGCTTTGCCTTGTGTATATATATCCATGAAATTTTTGCCACAGTTGTGATGAAAATACTTCCAGACTTCATCTGTAAGTCCTGCTTCGTGTCCCTCCACCCCTCTCCAAGCAATCATTGCTCTGCTTTCCATCATAGATGAGTTTGCATTTTCCAGAACTTTATGATAGTTCTGTCGGGGGTGTTCTTGCTATTTTAGATACCCTCACTTTGAGTATCATCCCTGCTGCTGCTTATATTACCCATATTTCATTGTTTATCATTGTTCAGTAGAATTTCATTGAATCGATATGCTGCAGTGTGTTTATTCACATGCTTAGGGGCATTTGTGTTGTTTCCAGTTTGTGGTATAATAAATAAAGCTGATGCAGTATTTGTTCTCCAAGTCTCTCTATGGATATATACTTTCATTTTTTTCTTAAAAAAGTAGAGGGGCTGGAGAGATGGCTTAGCGGTTAAGAGTGCCAACTGCTCTTGCAGAGGACCGGGGTTCAATTCCCAGAACCCACATGGTGGCTAAGGCTAAGGACCGTCTTAACTCCAGTTCCAGGGGAATCCAATGCCCTCTTCTGACCTCCGCAGCATTGCACAACACAGGTGCACCAACCTACATGCAGACAGTACACTAATACACATAAAAAAAAGTAGAATAATCAGACCCAGTGGCTTCTATTGTCATATTGATGACAGTAATGTAGAGGATCATTATACATGCTAATTTACTATCTATATATCTTCTTTAGTGAAAGTTTGTTCAAATTTTTGCTCCTTTTATGTCTTTGTTTTCTTATTGTTGTATTTTGACATTTCTTCATTATAGAAACAAGTTCTTCATCAAGTAGTATGCATTTTTTGCAAATATTTTCTAAAATGTGTCTTTTTTGTGACACCATGTTTTAATTTTATTTTTAAATTGATAACTAATGAAATTGGCTTTTTATTACACAGTTCTGAGCTTAACATTGAGGAACATACGTATAAATCATTACCCAAATCAGAATATAGATTTCCTTGTAAAAGTTCACACAAGCTTGTCATTTCAGATAGCTGTCTCCCTGATCTCATCTCTATCACTGTGGTTTTATCTTTTCAAGAATGCTCTATCAGTGGAACCATACTGTCTGTGACCTTTTGAAAATGGCTGCTTCTTTTTAAAAATTTTTATTATTTTCTTTTTTTTTTAATTTTTTTAATTTAATTTTATTGATGGTTTGTGCATTTCGTACATCATTTTCCAATTCAGATCAGGCATATTTCCCTTTCCCTTCCCCCCCACCCCCACCCCATCCCAGATCATGTATTCTGCCATAACTGTCCTGCATCTTTCAGGTTTTTTTTTTTTTCATTTTTTAGCTATAAGTGATAATCCATGAGTATAAGCATTCTTCGTGCAAAACCAATCTACAGATTGTTGTGCCCAAACCCCCACAGTCCCACCATTCAGTGGGGGGGTGACAGGTTGTTTGTTCAATCAAGTTGATCAAATGAGTGTCCAGACTACATTGCTGTAGTTTCACCATTCACCCCAATCGCAGCCTTTACATTCTACTACGCACCCTCTTCTGCAGATTGTTCCCTAGGCTTAGAAAAGGGGCACAGGTGGATGAGAAGTAAAACAGTCCCCTCTCTCTGGAGCTGTTGACTTGGACTCTGGTCAATTCTGGCTGTTTCCTTTCATGGTCTGACAGTTTGTCCATGTATAGCTGAATGCTCTCTTATAAAAGTTCCAGTACCGGGGCTGGAGAGATGGCCTAGCGGTTAAGAGCGCCGACCGCTCTTGCAGAGGACCCGGGTTCGATCCCCAGCACCCACATGGCAGCCGAGAACCGTCTGAAGCTCCAATTCCAGGAGAACTCCAGTTCCAGGGGAATCCAAGACCCTCTTCTGACCTCCGCAGCATTGCACGACACGGGTGCACAAACTTGCATGCAGACAGTACATTCATACACATACAGAAATAAATAAAATTAATTNTGTGTGTGTGTGTGTGTGTGTGTGTGTGTGTGTGTGTGTGTGTGGTGTAGGCTAGGAAGGGCAACTTTGGATGTTGTTCCTCAGGAGCCACTAATCTTGTTTTTTGAGACAGGGTTCCTCACTGACCTGGAACCTGCCAAGGAGGCCAAGCAGCCAGGCTGACTGGCCAGCGAATTTCAGGAATCTGCCTCCCCAGTGCTGGGATCGCAAGTGGTTGCCACCACACTGGGCTTTTGTATGTGGGTTGTGGGGACGGGTCTTGTGTTCTCATGCCTGTGCTACGTGCACTTCACCAACTGACTTGTCTCTCTGGCCCCTAGGTGCTCCTCTTCATCTCCACTGTTCTCTTTCTACTTGCTAGAGGCTTAGTTTTCTCTCTCCTAATCCAGGAGGTTGGAGCTCTCCTGAGCTGTCTCTTCTCCAGCACCTTGCCTTGAGAACAAAATACGTGTTTTTCTTCCCAGGCATCCACACTTTCTTCCTACTCAAGGCATCTAGGGATCCTACAAATGTCCTCCCTTCCTGTGATCTACTTGAAAACTCTTTCAAGGCAGCAAGCAAGGTTTCCTCATAGTCTCTCATCTTCTATGTCCCATATCTCTTTTTATTGACATGCTAAATACTTTCTAACAGCATCTAAGATTATATTCCTGCTTTCGTGAAACATGGGTGAACACATAAGATGCCAATGATCTTTTAAAATATTTTATTGTTTTTATTTTATGTGCATGAGTGTATTACCTGCATATGTGAAGTGCACCTCTGTGGTGCAATGTCTGAAGAGGTCAGAAGTGTTGGATTCTCTGGAACTGGAGCTATGGACAGTTTTTAGCCACCATGTGGGTGTTGGGGATCAAACCCCTATTCTCTGAAAGAGCAGCCAGTGCTCCTAATCTCTGAGCAATTCCTCAGCCCCACTATTTAAATTATAAGATATTTTCTGGATCTCTAGCGATGTTCTAAAACACCATGATCTTCCTGATGTTACTTGTGGCACATACTTGAATTATAAATTGAAATATATATTTGAATTTACTAAGAACTTGTTTCTTAGTATGTCCTCTTGCCTTAATGACCCTAAACACAAATATAATTGTTTTCATTGTGAAAGTCAAAAAAGGAAATTCCTCTAAGTCTAATGTATTTGTAGTTTTAAAATTAGTAAAATTATGACATGTAGACAATGATTTGTTAATATGAATAAATATTCTAGGTTGTTTTCATTAAAATATGCTTTTTCATATGTCTTTATGACCAAAGAATGTGCTCAGGCTTAGTGTAGCTGTGTCCTACCAGAGACTGAAGGTTTGATAAAATGCTGTCCTCAGTCAAAATGATTTTCTTCTCTCTGCTTACACTTCTGCAGACCTCTTCCTTTTGTAGTTTCTCTGAAAATGTACACATCACAGGTCTTTGTGACCCCGGGGTCACCAAAGGGTCTCATCTCTCAATTCATTAACAGTAAGGGACTGTTCATTAACAGTCAGGGAACTGAATGTAAGAGAATGAATCTGTGGTATGAAATGGAAAGAGGTGCAAGTATTGGGAAAGACTATAAACACTATACGAAGATCTTACCTTTAAAAGGTTCTATGATGAAGGAAAATCTGGGAAGAAAGCATCATCAGGATGAAAAGCAGTAAAGCAGTAGAGGAATGGTCTTTGCGGAGCTTTACTGCCCAGAAGCACAAGGCTGCTCTGAGCTTTTCCAGGATGACTTCAGTGTGGTGTGCGTAGGTGCAGCAAGTAGGTCTGAATATGAAATGCTGAGCTCTGAGTTCTGCTGAGAGAGCTGGTAGAAATCTTCAAGATGGGACTGGAAGCCTGGCTTTGTATGCTTTTTAGGGAACAGAGGAGATTGGCAAAGTTTGGGGAGGGGAGATGAACAAAGAAAGAGAGAAAACTTCATGGCTCCTCTGCTCAGCCTGCAGCTCCATATGAAGCAGCTGAAATGTAATGAATCAAAACCAAGTAAAATATAATAGTGCTTAATTCTTCCGTCTGACTGTAGTCATATTTCCAATGTCTATTATCTACCACAAAATAGTGGCTACTGTTTTCGACCACTGCCCCTTCTTTCTATTTGTTTCTTGGTAAAGGGAAAGGAAAAGATAGGCTATTGTAGCTGAAAGGAGTTATTTATAGGTATGAAAGATGAGGTCAGGATTTCCATGGAAACATGGACCATGAACGCAAACATGGTCTTGTAACAAATGTCTGTGGAGGCCAGGTAGGGCTTGTTGAATCTAAGTAAACAAAAGGCGATAGAAAAAGAGTGGGTGGGTGACAGAGGGATCTGGATGTGAAGGAGTTTCCTCTAGAAGACTCGGTCTTCATTAGGGTGGATGGTCAGCCTGGGAGTAGGCAAGGTCTGCAGGGCTACCATGGCAACTCAAGAAGAAGTAAAGAGGAAAGGAAAGAATGCACATACCCTGCCATCCAAAATGTAGCCTTTCAAGTGGAGACCTTCAGGAGAGTAATAGTTTAACCCTGACCATGGCTATATGTAAGAATAAGAATTTCAGGTAAACCAGGCATCCCAAGTAAAGATAAAATTTGATAAAAGAAAGATTTTCTACCATACCTCAGGTTATCTTCCTAGGTAGGAGGGTTCTGGGCATCTTTCTTAGAAATAACCCTGCCTATCACCTCCTGTTCACCTTATTAACTCTTTGGATTAGAAAGCAGGACAGAGTTTTTTTTATTGGTGCTTTGTACATTTCATACATCATTTTCCAATTCAGATCAGGCATATTTCCCTTTCCCTTCCCCCCTACCCCCACCCCATCCCAGATCATGCATTTTGCCATAACTGTCCTGCATCTTTCTCTCAGTTTTTTTTTTCATTTTTTAGCTATAAGTGATGATCCATGAGTACAAGCATCCTTCATATGAAACCAATTTGCAGGCTGTTGTGCCCAAAGCCCCACAGAGTTTTATAGACGAGCATTCGTAGAATCTTTTAAACAAAGCCATTCAGCTATTGATTAGGGAGCATGAAGAAAGCGTATTGACTTTGGTGAGAAGGTGCTAGGGTGTGTATGGATTGTTAGAAGATACCCAGCTAGAGAGATGTGGTCTGCATGATAAGCCGTATCTCATGTTAAAATCCTCTGCCCACCATAGTTCCATCTGCTCCGAGTTACAGTCTCAGAGTCTTGCTCTTAGCCCTCCATCTGGGCTTGCTAAACTGTCAGGAGCAAACATGAGCTATGCTGAAAAGGATGGAGCCAAACAGTGCAGGGGATGGACCTTATCTGTAGGTAGTTACTTCCTAATTTATGGTTGACTTTACACTTATGTTTTGGCTTCTCCTTGAACACATTTCCTGATTATGTACCACTCAAAACAGTTCTGCTTTAATGCATTTTCAAACAATTCAGCACAATTTACCACTAATTTATAGATTGACATTTAAAAATTTTATTTATTTTTACTTATTCTTGTATGTGTATGAATGTACTGTCTGCATGTAGGTTTGTGTACCTGTGTCATGCAATGCCGCGGAGGTCAGAAGAGGGCGTCAGATTCCCCTGGCACTGGAGTCAAAGATGGTTCCCAGCTGCCATGTGGGTGCTGGGGATTGAACCCGGGTCCTCTGCAAGAGTGGTCAGTGCTCTCAACCGCTGAGCCATCTCTCCAGCCCCCTAGATTGACATTTTAAAAATATTTATTATTTTTTTGCATGAATGTATTACCTGCATATGTCTAAGTACACCCAGATGGTTGTCTGAATGAAAATGTCCCCCATTGGCACCAAGTATTTGGACATTTTGTCTGCAGTTGGTGGCGCTGTTTTGGGAGGTCTTAGAACGTGTGGCCATGATGGAGGAAGCAGGTCACTGGGGGCGGGCTTGGGAGTTCTTAAGCTTGGTCAGATTTCCAGTCACTCTGCTTCTTGTGCCTGCCTGAAGATGTGAGCCTCAGCTTTCTGATCCAGCTCTGACCACCTCCTGCCACGGTGCTGGCGCCGTGCTTCCCAGCCATGACAGACTCGGATTCCCCTGAAATCATAAGGTCAAGTAAATGCTTCCTTTTATAACTTCCTTTGGTCACAGTGTTTTATCACAGCAACAAAAACAAATACAACCCATATTGTGTATTGCCACAAAGGTCAAAAGAGGGCATCAGATTCCCTGGAACTGGAGTTACTGATGGTTGTTAGATGCCATGTGGGTGTTGGGAACTGAACTTTGATTCTCTGGAAGAGCATCCAGTGCTTTTAACTGCTGAGCCATTTATCTAGCCCTGCAATGGCACCTCTAGTTGTTCCACAGAAGTTCTTCTGCTAAGTGCAATTTTGTTGGCAAAGATACCCCAGTACTACCCACCTTTGCTTCAGTTGTTCTAGCATCAAATCTGATGCAGGGCAACAGATTCCAAAGACTTGAGAATCCTTTGGTACTCTCAGAGCAAGAAGCAAGAAGAAACCTGATTCTAGTAATAATGTTTCTCTAAGAAAAAAAAGACACGTCAGTCTGTTTGTTTTTCCTGTGAAACATTTTCGAAAGTATTTTCTATGAGATTTATACAGAAGTTTTAAAGATCTTTGCTAAAAATTAGAGTGTAGCTGATGCCCATTAAGTTCCAGCTTTTGTGTGTGTGTGTGTGTGTGTGTGCGCGTGCGTGCGTGCGTGCGTGCATGTGTGTGTGTGTGTGTGTGTGTGTTTAAGGCAGGGTCTCATTTACTTCAGCCTCTAGAGTGCTGGATTACATGTGTGAGCCATCATGCCTAGCTCCAAGTCAGTGTTTATTAATAGTTCCTTAAAGTCTGATGTTCTTATGTTCCTAGGACTAATTAGATTTGATGCCTTGAGAATATATTCATTGATCATGATTCAAAAATAGTCACACTTTGTGGATGACCTGCTCTGCCAGGCACTGTATTGGACAGTTCATCCAACTTGCATTTTCAAGCGCCAAATGCTTACAAAGAAGTGGTTCTTTCTCACCTCCCCTATTCTCTGCAAACAGGAGGAAACTGAAGGTTAGGGGAATGGAGAGACAGACAGAGGAGAGGAGGAGATGGGCAGTTAAGTTTGGAGTGTGGCGGAATGTATGATGTCATAATCGTTCAGTGTCTTTAAGCTTTCTGGATACAGATTTGTGGAAAATGCTTGATCAGCTAGCTTTTGATCAGAAGTGAACCATTTTGTCCATCCATTAGCATTTAAAGCTGATATACATAGAGCTATGAGTGTAGTCTAGCAGTCAGCCCAGGGATGATGATAATTACACAACACTGAAGATCCTATGGAGTTACTATGTTCAAAATCACCTTGTAATATCTGATAGGCAAGGTTGTCTTGTCAAACAGATCTAGAAAAAGCTCTTAAGTTCTTAGTCTAGCTTTCTACAATAGTCAAAATTTTTTGGAAGTATTTTCTCAATAAATGCATGTGGAAAGATTACATATGGCATCCCCAGACCCCTTTTGGGTGCCAAGCTCTTGGTATGGAGAATAGACCTCTGAGAACAGAAATGGTCCTATACATAGAGACTTTACATTCTAGAGGTTTTACTCTGATTGATTAGAAATACACAAAAGAGGCAACAGTTGCCATTGTGTCTGGCTCCAATTTGAGTTTTCTTGTGAGATTCCTCTTGGCTGTCTCATCAAGTCGGCACCCCTCCTCTGATTTATTCTGGGAAAACATTTCTTTTTGAGCCATAAATGGGAGGCAGGATCTTTGGGGGCCTCTTCTGCTATGGGCCAATGGTCGGCAAACTAAAGACATTTGAGAACCACTGACCTATGGCCAGATGCTTTGAGAACTGCACTAGGGAACATTTCAATTCTGTGTCTTTTTTTTCCTTAGGGTCATATGTCTGCATGTACAGAATGTGAAAGCCATGGTTAGAAAGCAGCCAGCTTCAAAACTTAGGTGGGACAAAACAGTGTTGTTTTCCTCCAAAACAAATGAACCAAGAGCAAATGGATAGACAATCAGTTTTATCTTGTGTGGACATTCTGTTTATGCTTCTTTTCAGATTACATATAGGTCTTTTCCTCCTGAGAGATAGCTGCCTATTAAGGGAATAAGAGGGCAAATTCCCTGGAGGTAGGGAATTTCAAATCTTACCTTGATTCTTAGATCTTCACCCTTAAAGCATCCTGTGTATTTTCAGGTAGAGGGAAGAGGTTTAAGCATTTATTTAAGGAAGCCCAATAAGTGTGTTCTGTTTGATCACACAGCACTCTTGATGTTTGCGTTTGTGTACTTACCTCTTGCACTTCGCGGGCAGAAATGATCCTCTTAGTGTGAGTATTCATATGGACTGAATTCATCATTTTTTAAAAGACAGGTAAAAGTCATTTTATTAAAAGGAAGACATTTATCGGTGAAAACTCATTTTCCATGGGTTGCAGAATCTCAAAAATAAAAAAGAAATAAAGAAAAGAAAATTTATTCCTAAATGCAGACTCGCCTTCTTAAAAGTGGGCAAAGCTAACGGGGACAGAGCCTGATGCTGGAATCGAAAGAAAAGAAAAACAGAAAAAAGAAATTTCCCAACTTTTGTTAATGTATAGGCATTCAGCTCCCAGTGTTCATTAACACACATATTGCCAACGCTTGGCAATGAAGCGAACATTTTTCTTGAGTGGGGTCGAAAAACTAATTATTCGCCATATGGTGGCTGGCTCAGCAACAATCACTGAAGCTGTGGCAGCAAAGGGAAGTTGGCCGAACCATTTCTTTGGGCAGTTTGCACAGCTCCGACTCTCTTGACATATGCCATTCATGTGGCCCCTGGAGAACAGATGGGCCGGGCTGGGAACGCAGGGGAAGTCGTGACTGGGCCCTCCTGGCAGCCCTGTCTCTTTATCCTTCAGAATGACTCTAAATCACATGACATGTGAGAATAACAAGGAGAGGATTGTACTCTGAGGATTTCCCTGCCTTCTTTTATAAAGCCACAGCGTAATTTTGACTGCCTTTTCGTATTTTGTTTATTAAAGGGATCAG
The DNA here is from genome assembly GCA_009823505.1 of Rhizomys pruinosus. Classification (NCBI taxonomy): domain Eukaryota; kingdom Metazoa; phylum Chordata; class Mammalia; order Rodentia; family Spalacidae; genus Rhizomys; species Rhizomys pruinosus. The sequence continues at coordinate 198,107 of VZQC01002875.1, forward strand.
GGGTTTAGATGAAAGAGATTCCTGGGTTTTGGGTAGGGTCTGGCCTATGCCACTGACACTTGCTTATTGTCAGGAGGCAAAATGCTGGCAGTTTGATAAGGGATAAGAAAATAGAGGGGGGGTTAAATTAAAATTTAAATTACTCCTTATTTGTTCTTTTCCTGTTCGTAAATCTCACATAGGCATGTTAAGATAAGAGCTGGTTTCCAGTCAGGATCCTCAAAGCTCCTACAGTGAGCTCCTGGGAGTTTGTTTATTGTTATTTTCCCCTTCCCCAGAGGATCTGATGCAGAAAAGCAGAGAGTAATGTGAATACTGCATATGTACAATGTGGGGGCTTTTGGATTTTTACAATTGTCCAAAAGAAACAGGTTGAAAGGAGGAGGACGGGGCCCATCAGAAATGAACTGGGTATGTCTAAACACCAAAAGGAGGAGGAAGTGGCCCATCAGAAATGAACTGGGCCAAATGAAGGAGGAAGTGGCCCATCAGAAATGAACTGGGTATGTCTAACACCAAAAGGAGGAGGAAGTGGCCCATCAGAAATGAACTGGGTATGTCTAACACCAAAAGGAGGAGGAAGTGGCCCATCTGAAATGAACTGGGTATGTCTAACACCAAAAGGAGGAGGAAGTGGCCCATCGGAAATGAACTGGGTATATCTAACACCAAAAGGAGGAGGAAGTGGCCCATCAGAAATGAACTGGGTATGTCTAACACCAAAATACATGTAAGCTAAAATTGTTCACATTCAGCAACTTAAATAGCAATTAACAAGCAGTGGTTGAAGTTGGAGCACTGAAGCCCCTGGCACATATGACACTAGCTGGCGTGTGGAAATTCCAGATAATAGCGCTCAGCGTTTGTGGCCTTCATACTGAAAATTGGTCTCCAGAGCTGTCTTCCTATAGAGAGAGCCCACTGGACTTGGATCATAGTGGTTCACATATTGTGTGCTTATGACGAATGGATAACAAAAATGTGGTACATCTACACAATGGAGTTCTATGCAGCAGTAAAGAAAGATGACATCATGAACTTTGCAGGTAAATGGATGGAAATAAGCCATTATGCTAAGTGAAGTAACACAGTCCCTAAAAAACAAATGACATATGGTTTCCCTCCTTTGTGGATGCTGGCACCAAATCCCCCAGGTGAAAGGCAAGCTGAGAAACATTATTGTTATATTTCTTTTTATCTGAAAGCAACTGTGCTGTTATAATGTGAATCTCTTAATGGACTCTAGAATTAACTTACCACTTATTTTCAGACATTGTAATTACTGTATATGGGTGGAAGGTATGCATTCATATTTTAGAGTAATATAAAATTAAAGGGAAAATGTGAATTCCTAAACATATTTTGGAATTAATGTACAGTTTATTCCTGGAGGACATAATTCTGGTATGTATATGACATTTATATAGGCATATTTTGGAGCAATACAAATGGGAGGGAAGAACAACAACATAAGGACTGGGTCAAAGAATTGATTGATATAGTTAAATTCTGCCCAGAACAATAAATCTCTGCAGAGAAAAACGTTTAAAAGACTGAGAGAAAGATGCAGGACATGTATGGCAGAATGCATAAACTAGGGTGGGGGGCAGGGAAAAGGGGAATATGTCTAAATTGAAAAATGATGTATGAAATATATAAAATATCAATAAAAGTGTATATTAAAAAAACCTGAGGGCTTACAGATCTGCAATTGAAGAATCATATGCTTTATTTTATTCCTTTTTGTATTTTGAACTTCTATCACTGAACATTTGCTTTTAGTTCAAGATGATCTTGAAAGAAGATGCTCAGAAGTTTTCGACTCATCCTGGATGGACAAATCCGTTATAAAAATAAAACTCATTATGTATATTACCTGCACATGGTACTATGTTACTAAGGACTCTGCACTGAGCTCAATATACAAACCTCAGTTTTTAGACAAAATGGAGCACAGTTAATGGAAAGAGAGAGACTGTTTTTTTCATTCTTCTTTCTTTCCTGCCCCCACAATTTATCTTTAACTTTTGGGAATCTACTGTGAGGGTTTTGGATGAAGCTATGTTTTCGACAGCATGAATTTTGTTCCCTGTCATAGCAACTGAAACCATGAAATTCTGGCTTCAGAGAATGGAATAATGACTGGCACTCTCTGAGCACTGGCTCTGTGAGAAGCACTCTATGAGAACCTGTTGCATAGTATCTTATGTGATGAGCACAATCCTCCTTGGGAGAATTGATTTGTTTGGGGTCCCAGAGCCAGGCAGAGTTTGGAGAAGCAATCCCAATCCTGCCTCATCTGATTTCAACATCTGTCACCTCAATCATCCTACTCTGTGGTTTCCTTTTTGACATCAGAAGTTGTAGGGAAGAAACAGAGAGCCTGTTTAGAACACTCGTGAGCACATGTATCAGTCTGTCCTCTCGGTGTCTCTTTTTTGTGGTCACTCAATGAGACCATAAGCCCAAACTGGCATCATATACATTTATTCCTTCTTCACTGAAATTCCTCTCTGTGCACCAGACCTTCAACTGGAATGTTTTTCTGAACATCTGTATAAATCTCATAACAGTGAAGAAGTCATGTCAGCAATCCAGCCTCGACAAACTTTATCAGCTAAAGTCAAGATCAGAATCTTAATATTTTGGATTTTTCAGGATGTAGGTGGGCTGCATTTGAATTCAAGAGCATAAATTGCCGGGTGTGGTGGCGCACACCTTTAATCCTAGCATTTCGGAGGCAGAGGCAGGCAGATCTTTGTGAGTTCAAGGCCAGCCTGGTCTACAGAATGAGTTCCAGGAGAGCTGGCGCTACAGGGAGACCCTGTCTCAAAAAGCCCCTCCCAAAATAAAAAGCATAAACTACCTGAACCTCGATTATATCTGCAAGGATCTTTGGCAGATGAGTTCACATTCACAGATGCAAGCTGTTGGAGCTTTAACACTTTTATGAGGATAGACACGACCGAACCCTTAAACAAACAAGGAAACAAACAAAACCCTTAAACAAAACCCTTAAACAAACAAGGAAAACAAACAAACCCCCCAAAGTCATTAAAGAATGTTCTTTGACATGTAAAATTAAATGAAAGATAAAAGAGAATTAAATGAAAGATAAAAACATCAGTGTTATTAAAAGTGTACATGCTCGGGGCTGGAGAGATAGCCTAGCGGTTAAGAGCGCCGACCGCTCTTACAGAGGACGCCGGTTCGATCCCCAGCACCCACATGGCGGCTAAGAACCGTCTGAAACTCCAATTCCAGGAGAACTCCAGTTCCAGGGGAATCCGAGACCCTCTTCTGACCTCCGCGGCGTTGCACGACACGGGTGCACAAACTTGCATGCAGACAGTACATTCATACACATACACAAATAAATAAAAAAAATTAATAAAAAAAAAATAAATAAAAAAAAAAGTGTACATGCTCGTGGTCATACACAGGGATCATATATATGTATACTTGACTAATTGGCTAATCTGTATGTTACAGTCATCAATTGGTCAATTTAGAGATAGAAAGGAGGGGGATGGAGTGGAAATAATGTATCTTTTCATCCCCAGTATTTGGAATGATACCTGGAATATGGTAGAGGACTCCATAATTATTACCTTAAAAATGGTCAAAAAAGGGCTGGAGAGATGGCCTAGCGGTTAAGAGCGCCGACTACTCTTGCAGAGGACCCGGGTTCGATCCCCAGTACCCACATGGCGGCCGAGAACCGTCTGTAACTCCAATTCCAGGAGAACTCCAGTTCCAGGGGAATCCGAGACCCTCTTCTGACCTCCGTGGCATTGCACAAACTTGCACGCGGAAAGTACATTCATACACATACAGAAATAAATAAAATTAATTTAAAAAAATGGTCAAAAAAACTTGGAGGAGGCCTGTATCTCTCTCCCTCTGAGGCGCTGAACTCCTACTGTTGTGAGAGTCTTCAGAATTGGCCTGGGTCCACCTTCACCCTTCCTCAGAATTCACTCAGTTCTTTCAACAGTTTCCTTGCCATCCTGGATGTGGAGGCCCACTACTGTGAGGTGACCCATTCCACCATCGCCTCTCTGTTTGCTGGAAATGCCCTCTTTCTAGAGAGAGTCTTCGTTCTGTCCCTCAGGGCTACAGAGGCCTACATAGGGCCATTTTCATTGAATATTTGAATATATCTGTGTATCATGCCCCTTCCTCACACAAGCTTGCCTTCTCCAGATTGATCACCTTCCTTTAAGGAAATTTCCTTTAATGAAGTCCGCAGTTACTCAGTGGCAGAAAGACATTCAGAGCACTGTGAGATAAAAAGGTAAATCATGTCTTTTCTCTGTGTTTCACAGAGAGAGATTTCAGGTAAATTACAGGATACACAGCCTATTTGTTTTAGATGTTTTAGGGTAAGTATTCTCCATGAAGTATAATCAGTGTTTATCTAAACTTCTAGGAATACCAAAAGCCAGCCTATCGAGCGAACCTCCCAACAGGGCAGCTGGGCAGGAAAGAAGTAACCAAATAAATGTATAATGATATAATTTCAGTGGTAAATCCTATGAAGAAAATTAAGGTAAAGACAGAGCAAGGTGACTGGGAGGTGAATACTTTAGAGGAGTTCGAGAAGATCCTCCTTGAGCAGTGAGATATGTGCAGAGTTTGAAGAAGAAAGGAGACAGGACCAGTATGGAGGTCTTCAGAAGTACCATTTCAAGCAGACATAACAACAGAAACAAAACCCTGAGTGGGAACAAGCTGATTAGAAAAAGCCTGGAGCAGTCAAGAATCGGGAGGCAGGCACTGGTAGCTGGAGTGGAGGGTGGTTAGGTGGGGTGAGTGGAAGGTCAGCTTTGTGGTCATAATAAGAAAACTTCAGGGCCAGCATGGACTCACTGGGTAAGGATGCTGGCCATTAAGTTTCATGATTTGAGCTCATGACTTAACAAGGTGTAAGGAGAGACCCAACTTCCACAAATTAGACACACATGCAGACACACACAGAGACAGACAGACAGACAGACGGACGGATGGACACACTACACACTAAATACGAAAAAGAGAAATTTTGATTTTTCCGTATGGACAAAGGGAACCCAGTGGAAGGGGATGACTGAGGAAGTAACAGAATTTGATGCAGTTTTTGAAAGGATCCCTCTGGTGGTGTCATGGAGAATAGACTGAGGAGTGAGAGAGTAAACACCGGGTCCTGTTATCAAGACACTTGCAGAAGTTCCCACTTTATTCCTAATGCTTGTCCTGTTGACTTGCTTCTAGTCCTTTCAAAGGCACCATGGCATCAGTTGAAGAAGTGTGGCCTCTGAATGTAAGCTTGGGGGTGAATCAGGACTCTATCAGTTAGCATATATGGGACACTGGGAGAGATTCCTAACCATTCCAGGCCTTGTTTCCTTGATGAGAGAAAGAGGGGAGGTTCATCAGATTGTTTAGGGGAATTAAATTAGTTAATACAAGTGAAATGCTTCAAGTATTTACTAGAGCATAGAAAAGCTCAATAAATGGAGCTGTTATTATCATTCAGCACAATATGTTATTTCTGGCCACACAGTTGTTCATTTCCCTTTATTCATTGGGTTAATTTTTGTTCATCTTTTGTGCTTTTTACATTATCATGGAGAGTCCTATTATTCTTGTCACATTCTATTGGGTAAATGATCGGTCCAGCTTAAGTTGAGTAGGCAAGCATTTTATTTTCAGACTGGGTAATGTCACAGTGCAAAAGCAATGTCAAGAATTTGGGCTGTTTTTGCAATCTGCCATCAAATCCTAGAATAACATTACCAAATGCCACTAGAGTGTGTAATTCAAATTATTGAAGGACACAATAATTTGTCTCACTATAGCTTCCGTCTTTGATCATGGACTTCAAAAATTGTGTGTGTGTGTGTGTGTGTGTGTGTGTGTGTGTGTGTGTGTATGTGTTTCTAGTCCTGAGAATTGAACCCAGGGATTTGTCTAGATGACACTAGTCCACTGAGTCATGGTCTTACCTCTCAGCCTTGGTTTTCCCAAGATTTAGCCTTTTTGATACTCAGAACCCTGTCGTCTTGGCTGAATTGGCTACCTTCTAAATGGAAAAGTTGCTCAGTGCATTGTGGGTGATGAACCTATGGGAAGGGCCCTGTGTAGACACGCATGCCCTGTGAACAGCAATAATTTCCCATTGGAGAAAACTCCAGCCGAATGCCAGATTGAAGCAATGTGAGGCCACGGGGCGCCCGCTCTGTCAGCGTAGATGCTTTGCATGCTGTCATCGTTGCTTTCGCCACCACAATGTCACTCAAAAAGAGAGTTCCTCCCTCTGCCCATGAATAAGACCCGCCTGCCAACACCAATTCCAGCTGTGAACATGTAATCAGCTCTTCTGTGGTCCCCAAAGGGTAGTCCTAGAGGCCTAAATTTAATTTTCATGCATATTTGTCTCCTCCTTCTACTTTATGCAAACACTACTTTGTCGCCAACACAGACGCCAACTGTTTTGTCTGGATAATTGCTGGAAATCAACTCTGAACTACAGGGAGCTCCTTCTCCCAGAAAGAACATTTTGGTTAATTTTTGGTTAACCAGATTATGTCTTTCTCTAGCATTTCCTTCAGCCTCTCCAGGAGGATTTCTGTAAACATTTGGTTCATTTTGAAATAGCTTGCCACCAATGTTAGGTTCACTGTCATCCACGCTGGGTTAGACAGAAGCAGCAAAGCAAGCGGGAGCTGTGTAGACTAGGGATCATCTGACATGGATGTTTTTTTCCCACATAATTCTCTATTCTATTCACCACAGTTCTTTGGTCCTAGAATGGCTGGAGAGTTTTGTGGCCGTAATAGGGAAAATGAACTCTTGTAAGACAAAGATCTTATTTTTATGGAAATGAATAGAAACTCTGAAGTAAGGAGGAGACATATGGAAAAACATAAAATATGAACAGAACATTTCAAAATAGAAAGTCCCCAGAACTGCTCCATATGGCCCAGTCGTATTTAAGGTAACAGAAAACGGTGGCAGCTGCAGATTCAATCCTGGGGCTTGGGACTCAGTTCACAAAATGGTACTTTCCACTTTGTCTTGAATGCTTCCTTTGTCTACCTCCTGGGTCTAATCCTTTCAGGATTTGGGGGTGAGTTAAATTAATGAGTTATTAATTAAGACATGCAATTTTCATTAATTGTATCTTATTCTTAATGGAATGATAAATTACTCCCAAGTTATCATCTTGTCTACCCTACTGGGTCAATATGAATACTGCAGTTTTAGAACCTAGGTAGTGTTTAGGATCTCTCTCTTTTTTTTTTTTTTAATTTTTGTATGTGTATGAATCTACTGTCTGCATGCAGGTTTGTGCACCCGTGTCGTGCAATGCCGCGGAGGTCAGAAGAGGGTCTCAGATTCCCCTGGAACTGGAGTTCTCCTGGAATTGGAGTTACAGACGGTTCTCAGCCGCCATATGGGTGCTGGGGATCAAACCCAGTTCCTCTGTAAGAGCAGTCGGTGCTCTTAACCACTAGGCTATCTCTCCAGCCCCGTTTAGGATCTCTAAATATTACAACATAACAATATGCAGATACTCAAAATTGAAACAAAAATCAAAAAGTGATATAGGATATTGAAATGACATTCTCTAAAAGTACAGTCACATACCTACACCTTGAATTCTAGCCAATAACTATGAATAAAGGGTCAAGCAGAAAAGTTTCTTGGGAAATCAGTATGAAAACCAAATTAGTATTATGATTTAGATTAGTATTATTATTTACAGATAAAATGCATCTTGATATATTTTGTGCTCCATAGAAAATGAAGGTATTATTTAATTCAACAAATATGAGGCTAAGTCATGTTGAATAACTGCACCATAATATTTCATATTTTAGACTTATCAAAGGAGTCCCTTTTTAATATCCTGGGCTGAGGTGTAAGTTGCTAACTTTGGATACTGTCTTTGTCTTTTCTTGATTTTGATCTCAAACTTCAATTTTGAAAATGAAATAGAAATATCAGTGGGAAGAAAAGAATGTGCATCTCACACAAAGGATTTAATGGATCTAATTTTTTTTGTATGTTTGGTAGGCTTCTGTTTTTCAGAGTGTGCCCATCAGAAATCTCATTCTTTCTTACTCTGCTCTTAATGATTGTAAAGTCTGCTGGAGCTCTAACTATGCTTCTGTCTTGACATTTGCTTCTTCACCTTATTTTCTCTGACCAACATTGATAAACTAACCTTGTTTTTTTCTGTTGTTAAATTGAACTTTGTTTTGGCTGAATCTACTGGATATTTGGCTTTGTGTAGACATAGTGGCACTGGAAGTTGCTCCCTAATTTAATAATTCACCGAGAAGACTGGTTTTTATTCTCATTGTGTTGGACAGACATCTAATCAACCATTAATTTCCTTTTTGTTGAATGAACATAATAACTATTTCTGTCTCTTTTTCTGATGAGAAACAGAGGCAGAGAGGATAGGGGCTTCTCTAAACAAGGAGTGGAGGGCTCCTAGGAATCAGCTACAGACATGTTCCTGTAGCATTCAGAAGGTGTGTAGTGGAAAAGGGTCGGAATTTAGAGAAAGGAGGGAATGAATGGATGTGAAACTGTGGGATGTGGAGTCTATGGACTGTGAAGCATTTATTCTGGTCACTTTAAGCCAAGCCTAGACGATTGCTTCTACTTTTGAAGAGTGGGGCAATCTTACACAAGTAACTCAATTTCTCCACGCCTTTATCAGCTATAGAAATGGATGCATAGACTGGAATTGAGCACGATTTTACTAACTGATAGTAAACGTGTAATTATGTGTTGTTTCACGTGTGGACTTGTCATCATTGTGCTTTTTGAACTCGGTAAGAAACAGAAATGCAGTAAGAGATGGCACGCAGTAGATGACAATACAAAACATTCATGGCAGTGAGACTAAAGTTACGAATACCTACACTGCAGTAAGTGAGATGTAATAGTAATGACTAATTTCATTAAAGCTGTTTTGATTTGACACCATGAGGTTATCTGAACTCCATTAGTGAAAGGGGGAGGGTGGTGTATAGATCTGAAATGCACTGAATTTGGGATGAAGTGAGCCTCAGGGAAGATCTGTGCCAGAGTCTTCTGTACCCCAGGACCCTCCATCTTGTGTTTCTTATTCCTCTTACAGGTCATATTATTCTCTTCATTGATTTTCAATAAGGGCCCCACGTGTGGTCTCCAATATCTCCCTGATGATATTTCATAGTATTTGCTTTCAGACAGGACTGATATATGGCTCCTGAGGCCCTAAGAACAGAAACAGATTGAAGTCTGATTGGCTAAGTATGATTCTATTCCATGAACCTGGACTTAACAGCTTCGGGCATGTCGTGGAGTGCCATCTTGGATGATAGAACAAGAGAGCTTTTATTTAAACAATTTAGAACCATTTAGAATCATATGATCATTGGTGTGGACAGAGAGAGAGAGAGAGATAGAGAGAGAGAGAGAGAGATAGAGAGAGAGAGAGACTCATTATATAGCTTAATGAAACATTTAAGAATATATTTTAAAAATGATTGCTTGAACTCAGAATGGCTGTTTTGCATGTTCATGCATTTAACAGTTCTTTCTTTTTTTTGAAGTTTCTAATAATTTCTTTCTTTTTTTATTGATGCTTTGTGTATTTCGTACATCATTTTCCAATTCAGTTCAGGCATATATCCCCTTCCCTTCCCCCCACCCCACCCCTACCCATCCCAGATCATGCATTCTGCCATAACTTTTCTGCATCCTTCTCTGTTTTTTTGTTTTGTTTTCATTTTTTTGAACAATAAGTGATAATCTGTGAGTACAAGCATCAGTTCTTTCTTAAGAGATGGCAGAGGGCAACACACACCAGGTATCAGGCTGGATTCAGAAAAGAATAAAGATGCCTATTCCTCCCTTTAGTAACTATATTTTTTAGTCTTTTTGAGACAGGGTCTCCCTGTAGCCCCAGTTGTCCTGGAACTCTCTATGCAGACCAGGCTGCCCTTGAACTTACAGAGATCCTCTTGCCTCTGCTTCCCGAATGCTGGGATAAAAGGTGCGATTCATCATTTAAAACATTCATTTACAATGTGTCCAATGAAACTATCCAAAGACATATTTGTAAAGCAAGGAGATTGGAATGAGCCTGAGTAGCCAGAAGTCACAGAAAAGGCTTTGAAGAATGATAGGCTGGGATAGGGAGAAAATGTTCTGGTCAAAAGGAGTTTTGAGTAGAGTGAATGTGCCCACATCGTGAGAGGGTTGTGTGCCAGGACAAGAGCACAGTGTTTGGAGATGCCATTATTTTGAGTAACTATATCCCTAACATATTGTTTATACAACTAATTTTCCTAGAAAACATCAGAGGAAAACCTGCTGGAGTTGTTTCTCTCCCTAGGATCCCCATGGATGGAACTCAGGTCGTCAGGCTTGGCAGCAAGTGCCTTTACCTGCTGTGCTGTCTTGCTGGCATGAAAACATCTTTTTCAAAGATAGTTCAAAAATTGCCTTCTTCCTGTCATTTATCAAATTATACCTTGCTTTGAAATAATGGGGTATAAATTAGTCAGGACGCATGTAGTTATTTCCCATTTTCTATGTGGTATAATAAAGGTAAATAAAGGTAAATCACTCTAGTGCTGAATCTTTCTTCATGTGCCTGAGAATTTCTGTCCTTTAACTGAAACAGAAAGTCAGATCAAGTGTTGGGGTACACACCTATAATCTCAGGAGGTGGGACACTGAGGCAGGAAGGTGGGGCAGCTTTGAGATTATAGACAGAGATCCCATTTTTAAAAAAAAAAAAGGAAAGAAAGGAAGGAGAAAAACATTTTAAGTTAAAAAGTGCTAAACTCAGACTTGGATTATATTTTATATTTGAAAGTTGCCATTTATATACAAATGCTTCTGGGGTATCTATAATGGTAAAATAGACACATTCTGCTTCTTTCGTTATGGAGTTTGGAGTAATTTTGAAGACAAGATTATTCAACAAACCATTTAAAATGTTGAGTGTTATAATCAAACAAACTGAAGAAATTGAGAACACAGAGGAGAAAGCTCTAAACAGAACAAGAACAGAAAGAAGACTTGGAATTAGAGGAAGAAGGACCATGGGAAGCATTCCACATAGAAAGAGGATGCCTGCTAGCCAGGGCAAAGTATTCATTACCCACAGAACTGAAAGGAACTCTCTCTCCTCTCCCTGCTTTCTTCCTTTCCACCTGCCTCTCCCATGACAGTGAAGGGAGACAGAGAGAGAGAGAGAGAGAGAGAGAGAGAGAGAGAGAGAGAGAGAGACCTTAGACTCATTCCTAATCGCTAATATTTCTGGTGATTTTATATCCCCCAATCTTTTAAGTGGTAATAAATTTCATTTTTTAACAATAGTCTTTAATAACTACAACCTCATATTTCTACTATTATAAACTTTCTCCAACCAAGAGTGACAAGAGACTTTGTTCTGTGCTCTTAGATTTACTATTAAACGCATGTGACACCAATCCTTCCATTCAGTTCTGCCACCATGCCTCACTTGTTTAATTTTGTCAATAAGGCCAGACTTTTGAGTCTCTTCTTCCCATTGTATCAGCAGTCTAAATCTTACTGATAGAATTCACATGGACTTGTTGGTCTTTACCATTAAGAAGAGCATTCAAAATGCTGACCTGGGAACATGTGATTTTTTTTTTTTTAGTATGGAAAGTTATGCCTGATAGAAAGGTGATATCATTTGGTCTAATGATTTCATGCTACTAAATTGATATTTGAATTGGGTTCTCTGGTTATTTGAATCCTCTGTGCCCCCGAGATGTATTTATTAAATACTGTCTCTCACCAAAATGTCTGTTGCTGCTTCAAAGAAGTTAAAAGATATATGTATAAAGAGGAGATCATCACTCAAGATCATTTGCTTCGTTGGTGTCAGCTGTCAGCCTATTACATTTATTTGGACAACAGTAGGTCCTGACAGAATATATAAAGTTCTTTTTCTCAGCTGTGAAATATGATGGATGTGGCACACTGATGACCTTTACACAAGGCCACATGTTAATATTCAGGACCTCCCTTTTGTTGGCCTTGAACAATGCCTGTCATTAAGAAAGCTGGGTTTGCCAATATGCCCTCTGTTTGGATGCTGGAGCACTCCTGATTGGTCACCAGGAAGTATCATGTGCCTTTGATGGAAATGACATGGAAGATGTATGGTCAAAGCGCTGCGCTCAGCACCACTGCTGTGCAGAGGAGAAAACCACCATGACCCAAATAGCCCTCTGCTCAAACAATGTCGCACCAACCAAAGACAACATATTGGGAGGAAAAATGCTTGTAAACTGCATGTGCGAGAAGATGTATTGGCAAGACGGCCATAGGGCAATCTTTGAACTATTGAAATCTTTAGAAATATTGTTTGGTTCTGAAACAATGCTTACAAACCTAATTAATCAAGCATAGATGGTTTATTTTCAGGCCTTCCACAGTGTGTTGCTTTAATGTTAGAATAGGGTCTGTCGGGTTCTTTTTGCCATTTCACGGAGGCGTGCAAGAACTCAGCATGGGGATTCGTGTTCATACAAGTTGAGGCTCTAAATTTCCAAGTAATATCTACATAGTTCTCTGGTTATCCTGCCAACAAAGGCTGGGGTCAGAGGTAGCCTGAATTCCTCTCTCAATATTTTTTTTCTGGCTCTATATGCAATGTTTCTCCTCCCCTAAGTTTTATTAATGAGAGTAATTTATTCATGGAGCCAGTTAAGGAAGACTGTCGTTTCAGATGAATTCTCTAGCTTCAGCAGAAGATGCTTTAGCTTTTCCTTATAGATACAATGAAGAGTTGGTTTCCTGGACCATTGAATAACGTGACTTTAAATATTCACAAATTTCCCTCCCTGTTTTCCAGTACAGCGTCATCATATAAAAGAATCGTTGAGAAAGTGCAGTGTTCAGGTGGCTAAGTGAAAGAGCTGATGACAACTTCAGAGAAGGCTGAAATGCTGTCCAGAGTGGCAAAAACCAGGAAGCATGAGGCTTTTGTGTTTCAGTCTAGTTGTGGCTGAAATAAGTCAATCATTTAGATGAAACAATAATCCAAGTACTTACTTGCATGGAGAATCATGCTTGATCAGAGCATGGCAAGATGTGAAATATGACACTGGGTTATGACAACTGAATTGAGTGAGTACAATTCCCGAAGGTCAGCTCATGGGTATCTGTTTAGAGGCAGACTATCAACCCTGCGGATTACCCAGTGTTCCCCACTGGTTCTCCTGGGCCCCGTCCCTATTCTCCAGCTGGTTAGAACACACAGAGCAGAAGAAAGGAAAGGGGTCAAAACTCAATCAGTAATTACCCATGTGTAATCATCCTGGTGAAAATTTTAGTAGGAGGAGAGATCCTTGAGTTCATTTTTTTTTATCAGGAAAATACAAAGTAAAAACCAGAGCATATCATTTTATAATCTCCAAGATGCCACAGGATTCTAGCAACAGAAAGTGTTGACCAGGTGTAGAACAGTAGAAAGCTGAGTATACTTCTGGTTGGAACAACAGTAACATTTTAGACAAAGTGGGCATCCTATGATAAGATTGAAGATAAGCATACCTATGACCTGGCTGCTTTACTCCTGGAGAATACATGCACAAGAACACGTATGTAAGAATTTTCATAGCAATCTTGTTTATAATATTGTTATATTGTTATACAAAAGCACAAGCAAAACTGGACTTTCCTCTTATGTTTATGTCGGACGTGGTGGTGCTCGCCTTTAATCCTAGCACCTGGGAGGCAGAGGCAGGCAGATCTTTGTGAGTTCAAGGCCAGCTTGGTCTACAGAATGAGTTCCAGGACAGCTGGGGCTACAGGGAGACCCTGCCTCGAAAAGACAAAAAAAAAAAAAAAGGCAATTGATGAATAAACTGGAGACCGAGCCAGGGTGGCATTATTTATTATTGTAAGTTGTGAGAGATGAAACTGCCCATTTTGGACTCTCTCTCTCTCTCTCTCTCTCTCTCTCTCTCTCTCTCTCTCTTTCTCATCTCTGTCTCATTGCTCTCTGTATGTGTATGTGTGATGTTAATGTGGAGGCTAGAAGCTAATGTTGGCTCATCTTCCCAGATGCCTTCTCCACTTTATGTTTTGAGCCAGGTTCTCTGTTTCTGTGAGACTGGTCAACCAGTGAACTGGGATCTGCTTGTCTCTGCTTCCCCGCACTGTGGTTACAGGCATACATGTCTGGCCTTTTTTATGTAGGTGTTAGGGATACAAACTCAGGTCCTCATGCTTGCAAAGCCAGTATGTTACCCAGTAAGCCATCTCTACAGCCCTTATTTTTGACAACTTTTACTATGTGAAATAGTAACATGTTTTGAAAAATAAACAAATGAATGTAATTAAAAATTGTAACTGTAGTTAAAAAACTCAGAGACCCACAGACTTTCTTTTAGGTTTAGAAAAAATTTTAGCAATCATTTTAATTCTTACATAGAAACAACAGTGAACATGTCTGTAGTTTATTCAGAAAATCGATGAATCCACTGCAATTAAATGCTCTCAGGCCAATGATCTTTGAATAGTATCTCATGTTGAAACATGTTTAGCAGTTTGAAAATTATTCATATGCATATACATATATATCTGCGTACTCTGCTGGAGAGTTTCTGTGATATAACAGGCCTGTTAGTGTGCGGGAAGAGGTGGTATCGTGAGAGGAGGATGAACTGAATCTGAAGGCTCTCCAGCTTCTTTCTGAGGCAGGGTAGAAGCTGACTGTTCACCGGGAACTGCATGCATGGTCTGATGATCTTAAGAGAGGGTACCCCCTTCCCCTCAAAGGCAGGGTCTGTGATCACACTGTGAACTTCAACACAGCCCTAGAACTCTTCATTAAAAAAAATGGGGTGGTATATGCCTTTAATCACAGAGATTGATATCTGGAAGCAGAGGCAGACAGATCTCTGTGAGATCAAGGCCAGTCTAGTCACATATTGAGTTCCAAACCAGCTGGAATTACAAGGAGACTTGATTTTTGCCCTCCCCCTCACAAACACACATGTATATGCACCCACATGAGAAGACACCCACAGAAGCACACATGGAAATATCTCTCTCTCTCTCTCTCTCTCTCTCTCTCTCTCTCTCTCTCTCTCTCTTCCTCCACACAAGATAGTTCTCTTTCCCTTCGGCTGTCTGCCATTTAGGGTGTTATGCTGAGCCTGCTTAATGGTCTTTTAGTTCCCAGGATTCGTTGCTTGTCATAGAGCTCAGAACGTCATAAACTTCAAATATCTCTCTGCTCCAGGCTCTCTCTCTGTCTTTCTGGTGTTCCAGTCATGTGTATGCAATTGTAAGATGGCCTCGGCAGTCTTGCATATGCTGTTCTGTCGGTTCTCTTTTCTCTCTGCATTTTGATTGGTGGAACTGCCTATCCTCAGATTCTAATTTATCCTCTCTTGACTATATCCAATCTACCAATGAGCCCATCAAAGACATTTTTCATTTCTTGTACAGTGTTTTGTTTTAAATTTATAGCATATCTCTTTTACTCTTTCTTAGTTTCCATCTTCTTTTTACCTTACCCAGCTTTTCATTCCTGTCCCTTGCTTTTTCTGAGCATATATTAATCATAGCTATTTAAAATTCCTTATCTGATAATTACAACATCTGTGCCATGTCTGAAAGCACTTTGTATACTTGCTTTATCTCTTCACACTGTGTTTTTACTTCTCTTTTAGCATGCTTCTTAATTTTTCATTGGAATCCAAGCGTGATGTATCAAGGAAGGAGACTTGCAATAAGTGTGTTTGTGGTTTTGTTGTGGGTTTTATGTTAATACTCCTAGGTGCTGTTCTCTGTTTAACAGTGTGTGAGTCCCAGGAGCTTCAAGCTTTCTCACTGCTCTTCTTTTTTTCTTTTTCTTTTATTTTAAGTTGATCTTTAGAATACACATAGCATCAAAGTAACATGAATGAAACTGTGATGCCAAAAAGAAAGCTGTGTTTTGAGCTTCCATAATTTCATCTTTAGGGAAAAGCTGCAACTTGTAATTCTTTCAGCTGTGGTTCAGTTGTATACTGGAGACCTATTTATATGATGATAAGCTATGTGTGTTGGGGGGGTGTAGGAAGCATTCTATAATCTGATTTTGAGATTAAATCTCAGTCTTTGGTTTCTGTCCCTGGGATGTACAAATACTTCCCAGGTTTGTTTGTTTTTCCTTTTAAGTCAGACAGGGAAATTCTGGAAAATTCCCTTCAATCGATCAGAATAAGGCTTTTCCGTGCCTTTGTTATAGAGAATATGCTGATCATAGTTGGCGAAGCTTGTTCTTCCCTCCTCTCTGTTAGAACCTTGAAAGGATCTTGTCAGACTTTGAGACTTTGATGGAGTTCCTTGAGGTACAGTTCAGTAAATATAGGCACCACTTGAAACAGGTCCCCAGGTCCGTACTCTCGGGTCAGTTCACACCCAGCCTTCAGTGACTCATCAAGTTTTCTGTTTAAATGTTCTCATCAGTTATACATGGGAAAAATTAAGCAGAGAACACTTAAGTAACACATCCTAGGTAATAAATACATCAAGAAGGCGAGAAGCCTTAATTCACACAGTCTAGACTCAGGGCCTGATGTACCTGACCTTGATTATCAACTTTTGGGGCTTGATACATCATAAAAATGACTCTTACTTCACAGCTGTGAGAAAAAGGTGAGCAGGAAGTGGGAGCATTCATTAACTCCTATTCCGTGATCTAAGAGTATCTTTAAAAAAAGTGTTT
This sequence comes from Rhizomys pruinosus, assembly GCA_009823505.1. Classification (NCBI taxonomy): domain Eukaryota; kingdom Metazoa; phylum Chordata; class Mammalia; order Rodentia; family Spalacidae; genus Rhizomys; species Rhizomys pruinosus. Next base: position 214,860 of record VZQC01002875.1, read on the forward strand.
TTTTTTTCTTTCAGCATCAAAGAGAACCTACTTATGATTGATGTTTGATTTTAGATGTGAGGAGTTGAAACCAGTTAGGTTTAGCTCTAAATGAAAATAAAACAAAAACGAGCTTACAGGAATGATTACCTCTGTGTCTGGACTGCCTCTCTTCTTTCAGAACAAAAACGTGCTAGAGCTGGAAGTACTGCTCTGTAGAAGGGATAGAGTGGGAGGAAAAAGCTGCCTTCTGAGTGAGTGCGAATGGGTGAGCTTAGTGCTCTCTGGTTCTGAAAAGGGCAAAGACATCAGAGTTAACATGTTTGTCTTCTTTATTGTTTTAAAGACTTTGTTTAGCCAAGTGTGGCGGCGGCGCACACCTTTAATCCTAGCACTCGGGAGGTAGAGGCAGGTGGATCTCTGAGAGTTCAAGGACAGCCTGGTCTACAGAGTGAGTTCCAGGACAGCTGGGACTACAGGGAGACCCTGTCTTGAAAAGACAAAAAAAATGCTTTTTTTTGTAAAACATTTTACACTATTTTTATTTTATATGTATGTTGTTTTGCCTGTGTGTAAGTACACCATGTGTATGCACTGCCCATGGGGACTAAAAGGATGTCTGATCACCTAGATCTGGTGTTACAAATGGTTATTAGCTACCATGTGGGTGCTGGGAACCAAACCTGGGTCCTCTTCAAGTGCAGCCAATGCTCTTAACTACTGAGCCATCTCTCCAGCCCCTGTTTGTCTTTTTTACTATTGAATTAAAAACGAATATTCCAGCATCTATTATGATTTATCATGATGACTTTTTGTTGCAACTCAGAGAATAAATTGTTTCTATAAAATATATTCATTTTTATATTTCTTTTATTGTACCTTGAAATCTGTCTGCCACAATATTATTTCAAATGATGTTAACAGCAGACAGGAGATCTATGCTGCAAATAAGGGACTGAGTTACTTATACATTAAAACACCCTGCACAATTTGAATGCTAGAAAGAATTTTCAAAACAATCACTACTACCACCATGAAAACAGGAATATCCATAGTTAAGGGAAAAATAGTTCTTTTATCAGGAACCTGATGGCATAGTTAGAATGAGAGTCCTCATGAGAGGTGTGCATAGATTTAAATAATGATTCTACCCATTAAAATATTTATTTGTTACTTATTTTTATTTTGTGTGTCTGAGAATATCGCCCATATGTATGTAAATGAACTCATGTAGTGGAATGCTAGTGGAGACCAGAGAGGGCATTCCAACTCCTCTGGAGCTGGAATTATGGACAGTTGTTAGATACCATGTGGGTGCTGGGGACTGGACCTGGGTTCTCTGCAAGAGCAGCCAGTGCTCTTAACTGCTGAGCCATCTCTCCAGCCCCAGATTCCTCTAATTTTGTTCATAGAACCATGGCACAGTAGTCCACCTTTTGAAGATGTTATTTCTGTTTCTCTGTGTGGGAGATGGTGCTGATAGCATTTCCTATGGCTAAGACTTAGGTGATAGAGTGGGACCTAACTGAACAGATAGCAACATCTAAAAATCAGTATTTTTACATTCTTAAAAATTCTTCTTTTACTAAGTCCTAATGATGCTTGTACTCACAAATTATCACTTATTGTTAAAAAAATGAAAACAAAACAAAAAAGCAGAGAAAGATGCAGAAAACTTACGGCAGAATGCATGATCTGGGATGGGTAGGGGTGGGGTGGGGGGAAGGGAAGGGGATATATGCCTGAACTGAATTGGAAAATGATGTATGAAATACACAAAGCATCCATAAAAAAAAAAAAAGGAAAAAAAATTCTTAGGCAAGGTCTGGAGGCTCATGCCTTTAATCCCGGCACTTGGGAGGCAGAGGCAGGCATATCTTTCTGAGTTTAAGGCCAACCTGGTTTATATAGCGAGTTCTAGGTTAGCTGGGGCTAGAGGGAGGGGCTTTCTCAAAAACACACACACAAAAATAATTTCTTCTAAAAACCTAAAAAACAAAACAAAACCCTCTCTATGGTGATCTCCCATTTCCTTATGATGGTAAAAGGACCAGAAGCTCTCTAGTCCCTTTGAGTGGGGCACATAGCCCCAGGACAGCCCCACTTTTTCCTTCTCTCATTTCTGTATCTGCTGGGCTCCCAGCATTTGTGTTTATTGCCTCTCTATGGACAAGGTTGTTTTGCGCACTTAGTATGGCTAACAGTCTCTTGGCCACTTTTGACTTTAACACAGAGACTATGTTTCCTGTTGCCTATTGGCATACCTGAGCACATTTCTTCCATATCATAGCAGTCAAGTAATCTAATCCAGCTTTCCCCTCTCCCATTCCACACCTAACACATCTGGGTTTTTCATTTTTTTTCTATCTCCTAAATCTGAATACTTTATTTTGGTGAAAGTGTTTCTAGGGATAATGTGTGGATTGGAGCTCTTATGAAGATAACAATTTTCTAAGACTAGTATGCAAATTGCCAGAAACTAGGAAGTTTACAGAGCAAGAGTCCAAAGTCCAGGTTTGGCTCTGTCTGCAGGTTTTGAGGGAGACTATTTTCAGTGCTTGTGGTAGCAATCCTTAGTGTTCCTCGACCGGTTGGACGATCCCTCCAGTCTTTCTTGTCTCACCTCATGGTATTCTTCTGTAACTGTGTCTATTTCTTATAAGGACAATAGCCACATTAGATTAAGGAACACCTCAGTGAGGTCAACCTGAGTCTGCAAGGAATCTATTTCTAAATAGCACATTCATAGCTACTGAAGGTTAAGACGTCAACATATATTCTAGAAGATGCAATTGAATCCATAAATAACTAGTCTATTTGGTCACATTACCTCAGGCCCAATGTCCTTCTGCAAATGGCCTTTCCTGTGTCAAAATGCTATAGCCCACCTAACATCCTAGATTCCCAAGTGCTGGAACGTGCTCCTTCTTCATCCTGCCTCCATCATAGAAGGTCTCATTCTGTGTCACTGTTGGGAGAAAAGCCATGCCATTAACTACATTCACACTAGGAATGCTAAATTACTTTATCTTCATTATCTAATTAAACATACTTTCTATATTATAAGAGTGATGTAGATTCGATTTATGAACTTTGAACATTTCATAGAAATTCCAGGTTTGGGGGCTGGAGAGATGGCCTAGCAGTTAAGAGCACCAACTGCTCTTGCAGAGGACCTGGGTTCGATCCCAAGCACCCACATGGTGGCTGAGAACTGTCTTTAACTCCAGTTTCAGGGGAATGCAACACCCTCTTCTGACCTCCGTGACATTGCATGACACGGGTGCACGAGCCTTCATACAGACAGTACATTCATACACATAAGAAATAAATAAAAAAATTAAAAAAAAAGAAATTCCAGGTTTGAATTACACTACTGAGAAACAGCTGTAATTTTCTTCAAATATTTTATTTTGTTGTGTAGTTTCATATCTTTAGACTTAACAAGTACTCTTTCATATAAAGTCATTTCCTATATGATGTTGATATTTAATATTTATTCTTTTTCAAATATCAAGAATACTCTAAAGTTCATTTTACACATTTTCTCATCTGTTCCTTAAAATATTCTCAAGAGGTAAGTATCCATATTTTGTGAATTAAAAACTGAGACAGAGTGAAAGTAAAGAGAATTTGCCCAACTATTGACCAGTAAATTACAGAAAACCATGATTCATATTTAGGTAGCTAAAATCTAGTGCTTACAACAACCTTAATCTATAATTCGAAAATGAGAATAACATCTTATTTTATAAATAAGCCAAAATTCATGTTTTATTTACACAGAAAAAAGAATTACAAAATAATTATAAGTAGTAATTGGATAAGGACAAATAAACATTGTCCCTTCTCATTCTTGTCCCAATCCTCTTTGTGCTAAAGACAACTCGTTATCTTTCAAACTAGAATCTTTTTTTTTTTCATGGAATAAAATCCATACTTTATTTTCATATTAAGTGGACTAACAAGACACCAATTACAAATTTGCACAGTTCTCTTCCTCAGAGTGAAACCAAGATTCTCCATCTCTTCATTGAGGATCTGGATCGTCTTAAGTGGTTGAGCAAGGCTGCTGAGTGCTTGGGCCACTTGGGACCACAGGCCCAAGGCTGGTGTGGAAATGCCAGTTGAGGACTCATGTACCAAAGTTTCCACTGGAATGCCTGAGGTCACTGCAGCCTGGTAGACACAGGAGTTGGGCTGTACCCAGGAAATGGTAGAGGCTGACGGTGCACCAGAAATAGAACTGCACCATGATGGAGAGGACCTGGAGAGTGGCTCCTCTTGTGTGGGTAGCCCAGGATCCTGTACAGGTCCTCTGCATGTGGACAAAACAAGGGGTGGCTCTTCGGCCTCTTATTGCATAAGATCCAGTGCACATATTCCATAGTCTTCATAAGGCCTAGACATCCATCCCAATTCCTGTTCACACCCTTCTCTTGGAGATGATCAGAAATGACTTTAGCTTTCCATTCAGTGTTCCATGAGTGACCGACTTCACGTTCCAGTGCTTCCCATTCCTGGAAAAGTGCCCTGACTTCCCAGTCACTCCATGATGTAGAAGCAGCGCCTGGGAGATGTTCTGCTTTCTGGTTTTGATTCACTTCATTCAGTCCCGGGGCATTTGGCGAGTGTCCATCCTGACCTGCTGATCCATCCTGATGGATCAGCAGAGTCCTCAGTGCAGAGGAGGGAACTATGTGAACTCCCTGAGCTCCTGGAAGTCTCCGACCTCTGTGTTGGTCTGGTCTCTTTATATAGCCCTTGGGATGTTATTAAGTCAGACACACCCTAGCTCTGTGATTAATTCAGATGACACAGTAAGTCTTATACTTTAATCCCCTCACTAGGCTGGCTGAAGCAGGAGGATTTCTGAGAAATAGGAGCTTACATAGGCTCCAAAGGGACACTTTGTCTAAAGAAAAAAATTTAAGCCTTAGGCAATTTAGTACTTATATACATCTGCCTGGTCCCTCCATTTGGGGTGTAATTTGAGTTAATAACTGTGACAAAGAAACACTTTTTGTACTTATAAATGGCTTGTAAATTTTTTTTCATCTTTTTGAGACATCATCTCCTTGTAAGCCCCTGGCCTGAAATTCACCATGTATACCAAGCTGGACTTGAACTCACAGAGATCTGTTTGCCTCTGCCTGGAGAGTACTGGGATTAAAGGCATGACTTATGGGTTTTTAATGAATATGTACTACTTGTGCATATTTATTGGGTATACTGTTAATTCAACACCTGCATGCAATATGTAATGTGGAAAGGGGCATCAGTAACAAATGGCCTTTGCCTGTCACCCATTATTTCCTCTGTTTTATGCTTAAAGTCCACTGGGTAGCCCAGGTTGACTCCATATCTTCTGGCTTCTGCTCCACCAGTGCTAGTATTAAAGGCATAATTTTACATTCAACTTGGGACTTTGAGTTTCTCTTCTGGTACTTCATAAAATATTCATGATCTTCCTGAGGTTGTGGCACAGGATTTCAATCCCTCAAACTAGAATCTTAAAATGGTGTGAAATCACACACACACACACACACACCATACACACACACACACCATACACACAAACACACACACACACACACACACACACACACACACACACACACACACACCCCACTCCAATACCATCCAGTTGTAGAATCTGAGACTTATTCTTTCTTTTCCCTCTTTTTACAACCCACCCATTATGTTTTGGCTCAGAGATCAGCTTTGCTTCTTAGCTATCTCTTTAAACTACCTTCTCTCTGTCTTTTCCGAGATACCATTGTCTGGGATGGGGAAAGTTGGTATCACCTTACCTCTGCTCGTGGCTGTCTTTCATTGTTGTAGATTCTCTCATATTTACTCTCATTGGCCTGGGACTTGCCAAGAAGCCTAGGCTGACTGGTCGGCAAGCCCACAGGACCTTCAGTTTTCTGTTTGCACAGCCCTGGGCTTGCCAATGCATCTGACCACACCCAGTTTTTGTTTCTCCATGGTTCTGGGGCATGGAACTCAGGATGCCATGCTTGCAAGGCAAGCATTTCACTGACTGAAATGCCTCCTCATTTTGCTAAAGCAGTTTTTTTTTGTTTGCTTTTTTTAATCTTTTTGAGACAAAGCCATTTTAAACAATGTGTTTTCACCTCCCACCAGTGCATCTAATGGAGTGACATGACCACTGAGATTGCGCCATGGCGCTGAGAGTCTGGATTAAAGTTCTAACTTTGCTTGTTACTACTTACGTAATTCCAGACCAGCTAGGTCCTCTAAGTGTATATTGGCTTCCTAGGCTTCTATTAGAAATGATAACAGGCTGGAGTGATGTCTCAGTGGTTTAGAGCACAGCCTGCTTTTGTAGAGGACCCAGGTTCTATTCCTAGCATCCACATGGCTGCTGACAGCCATCCATAACTCCAGTTCCAGGGGGAATACACACCCTCTTCTGATCTCTGTGGGGATTACCTGACACAGGTGCACTTACACACATGCAGGTAAGGTACTCATACATTTAAAAATAAGCGATAATACACTGTGTGGCATAAAATAACAAATTTATTGTTTTAGTTTCTGAGGCAAGAAGTCCACAATCAAGGTGTCTGCTTGGCTCTGTTTCTTCTGAACCCTAGAAAGGGGCTCTCTTGATTCTTCCTTCTGGCAGCTTCTTGTGCTCTTTTGCTCATGACAGCATATTTCCAGTCCCCATCTCTATCTTTACCTAGCTTCACCAGTGTCTGTGTCTACACAGGCTTGCTCTTGTATGTCTCAGTTTTCTAATACAGATAAGCAAGATAATTTTTAATCCAACAGGACTTTGTCTTGGCATAATTATGTTTTTAAAGACTTTATTCCCAAATTAGGTCATATGTGCAGGACAGAATGTCAACATATGTTTTTTTAGTGAGGGGGCACTTATAAGCATAAAGCTACTATGCACAGGGCCTTATACAGTATTGCAGAATAACTCAAACTCAACACGAGCTTTCACAACCCTTTATCCCTGTTCTGGTCTGTCCTCCATTGCTGTGATAAAACACTCTGACCAACACCAACTTGGGGAGGAAAGGGTTTATTCATCTTACATCTCCTGGGTCACAGTTCATCACTTAGGGAGCCCAAGGCAGAAACTCAGGGCAGGAACCTGGAGGCAGGAGCTGAAGCACAGGCCATGGAGGAATGCTGTTCACTCGCTTGCTCCCCTGGCTAATGCCCAGCCTGCCTTCTTATACAGCACATAACAACCTGCCCAGGGTGGCACCACTCATTGTGGGCTGGGCCCTCCCACATTGCTTGACAATCAAGACAATACTCCACAGATGTGACCACAGGCCAATCCAATGGAGCCAATTCCCCAATTGAGGCTCCCTCAACCCAGGTTGACACTAAAGCTATCCAGCACAATCCCTTTCTCCATACACTTCCCTTCTTTTTTCCCCATGCAGATACCACAGTTCCTGTCATTGTCATTTCCATTTGCTCAGGTTAGAAACAGAAAACAAACAACAATGTATGTTACTTGATTGCCTCCTTCCTTCCACTAATTTGGGTGATATTGAAGTGATTATTTCAAACTAATGTATTTCCCTTTTTCAGGATATTTAAGAGACTCACAGTTCAATGATAGTTAAAAGAGTCCTTGGGCTGGAGAGATGGCCTAGTGGTTAAGAGCACCGACCGCTCTTGCAGAGGACCCGGGTTCGATCCCCAGCACCCACATGGCGGCCGAGAACCGTCTGAAACTCCAATTCCAGGAGAACTCCAGTTCCAGGGGAATCTGACACCCTCTTCTGACCTCCGCGGCATTGCACGACATGGGTACACAAACTTGCATGCAGACAGTACATTCATACATATACAGAAATAAATAAAAAAAAAAATTAAAAAATTAAAAAAAAAATTAAAAAAAAAAAGAGTCCTTTACACTTACCACTGCACAGTCCACAGCTCTTCTGCAAGCTCAGTTTCCTTTGATGAAGAAATTTGTGGAAATGGCTGTCCCTCCCCATCATCATCCATTGATCTAGATGAAGATTTTTCTATCTTCGTTCCCAAAGAGCAGGTAAAGAAGAAATCTATAGGAGCCCCCAAGTAGGCCTGGACAAGTCCATATTTGGAACATTGATCAGCAAATAAACCTCTTAAAAGATCACAGTCAATGAATCATATTTCCTTGGAAGCTGAAGGTAGACAGCACTTCGGAGCTATCCCTTGGGAAACTCTAGGGGAGATTCTGGCAGGTATTACATTATAGTTTCTAACTTTTCTAGGCTCAACTTATCATTTTTTTTTTGTTTTTAACTTGAATATAAGCAAAAGTATTATTTATGGAATCAATGGTGGGCCATCTTCTAAAAGTGTGAGAAGAACCGTATCAGTCTTTAGTTGGACAACTCATTGTCAAGCATGATGATGGAAGATATACCAGGTGTAAGATGATGAAAAATAATTTGATGTTTCAGGTGTTCCATCAGATAATGGTAGTGGCGTCATGTCCACCTCCATATGTTTAGCTGTGCTAAGCTCTGTGCTCATTCCATGACACTTAGGCAGATAAAAATCTGCCCACTTTATACTTTCCTGGCAGGGGAGATACCATGATCACGAAGGTGGTTTTCCCAGGGCGAGGCTTATCCACTGCACTCTGGATGTGCTGACCCCTGCGATTTTCCCACGTGTGGGAAACTCGACTGCATAATTTGTGGTAGTGGGGAACTGCGTTCCTGCTCACCCCTGAAAAAGAAATCTTCCCACTTTACAAACAAGGAAGCTGTTTATTAATAGCATTATAAGGTGTGTATGGTAATGAAGTGCCTCAAACTCAAAGAACATAGTAGGGGAATTTTTTAAAAAGTAAGGAAAAGGCGTTTGAGTAGATGGTTCAATGGGTGAGGGTGCATCATGAAGACCTGAGTTTGAATGCCTGTAACCTATGTAAGATGTGCATGTGTCTGCAATCCTAGTACTATAGAGGAAGAGAAAGGAGAATCTCTGGAAGTTCAGAGTCAGCTACCCTGACATGCACAGAGACAAGTAACAACAAAACAGAGACTGTCTCAGACAAGATGAGAATTAAACACCAAAATCTGAAGTTGTCTTCTGTTTCTGCATGCATGAGTCCCCATTCACACACACAAATATGTGTACCTATGCATGTACATCAAAGACACTCAATCATATAAAGGCATATACACAAAGATTTTAAAAATAAATTGAAGTAAAAAATGGTCAAAAAGAGTAGCCTTTGGAACCAGGAAAGTCTTAGGTTGAGTCTTTCATCTCACCTATATTAGTTCCGTAGACATGATAAAGTTCCATAAATGTTATTTGAGCTATTTTTCATCTGGAAATTAAGGATACTTAGTAGCACAAAGAGCTGTGGTAGAGCATTGATGTCAATATAATTTCCTAAGCACAATGGTCATGGTGCTGTTTACGGTGCTGATGTTTAAACTGGAACTAGGAACTTTCTTGTAGAAGGCTTAGATTGATGTTATGTAGTGTTCTTGAAAGGGTGTGGGGGTTTCACTATTGTGGGATCTTGCTCCCTGGGAAGGTGAGATCAATGCCACAGGGCAAATACCCTAGGATCCGAGTCAGTTTGCAGTGAGTAATTTAATGTTCAGTTTTGCAAGTTTATATAGGCCGAGAGTTTGGGCTATGTGAGGAACTGTATGCCAGTCTATGTGCAGGGTTTCAAGGTATGATATGGCTAATTGTGATACTACATTCCAGTTCAAGATTTCAAGGTATGATATGGCTAATTGTGATACTACATTCCAGTTCAAGGTTTCAAGGTATGATATGGCTAATTGTGATACTACCTTCTAGCTCAAAGTTTCAAGGTATGATATGGCTAATTGTGATACTACCTTCTAACTCAAAGTTTCAAGGTATGATATGGCTAATTGTGATACTGCGTTCCAGTTCAGGGTTTCAAGGAATGATATGGCTAACTGTGATACTACATTCCAGTTCAAGGTTTCAATGTATGATATGGCTAATTGTGATACTACCTTCCAGTTCAGGGTTTCAAGGAATGATATGGCTAATTGTGATACTACATTCCAGCTCAAGGTTCCAAGGTACAATCTGATAAACAGGATGTATGGCCTCTCTTTGTGAGAGATGAGGGTGGTAAATGAAGATGTTTGCCTCAGAACAAGGAACTCTGTAAACTTTCAACCAGAGTACCTTCCTTTTGCTTGCCATTGCAGTGTTCCACATGATAGGGTCTTGAGACCCAGCACCCTCCCCTAGCAGCAGCAGTTTGATTTTTAAAGTTTCAGGTAGGACTTAGCTTAAGACATGCCATCCTGATCTCCAACAGAAGGGGAATTTCAGGGATGGGGGGGCAAGTTTCATTCCAAATGCTGACCATCTGCTGAGTGAGAGATGCTTTCATTTCTGGGATGTTAGGCCTGGTGACGGGATATAAATTCTGTGAGTTGTTTGACATGTTTTTGCAGTGTGTGTGTGTGTGTGTGTGTGTATGTGTGTGTGTGTGAAAATGCACATGTGTGCAAGGACATGTGGAGACCAGGGGACAACTTCAAGTGTCATCTTCAGGAACATCAATTTCTTTTGAGGCAGGGTCTCTTGTTAGTCTGGAGCTCACTAACTTGGGAGCCCCAATGATCACTGACTCCCACCTCCAGTGCTGGTATTATAAGTACGTGCCCTCACACTAGGCATTATAAGTACATGCCCTCACACTAGGCATTTTTCTTTTTGGTGTTTTTGAGATAGGTCTCCCTGTAGCCCTGGCTGGTCTGGAACTCACAGAGATTCTCCTGCCTCTGCCTCCTGAGAGTTAGAATTAAAGGCATGAGCCAGCATGCCCAGCCTCACACCAGGCATTTTTACGTAGGTTCTGGGAATCTAACTCAGGCCTTGTGCTGTGAGGTGAGCACTTTACCACTAAACCAGCTAACATTTTTTGAGTCTTAGGGAATGTGCTAAGAACATTAAATGGACACCTTCAATTTTAACCCATATGCACCCCCCACCACTGATATAGGAAATGTTATATTTTTCTCATGATATAGATAGAGAATTGGAAGCCTGTTGACACTATGTGTTACTTTATGGCTGAAGTCAGGATTCAGATCTTTTATTCTGACTCTGGATTGGAGCATTCTTGTGTTAAGGTTCGAAGCAGGACACTAAGCACTTTTATGACCTTAATGGTACTTTTTTTCCTTCACATAGTTTGTTTTTTCCATTTTCTTCAATTGTTTCATGAAATATGACTTACTTGGTCTTTCTTAATCTTCATTCTTGCTTTGTTTTTCTTTTATTATTCATTAGTCTGCTTCTCCCATCCCCTAACTAGGAGATAAGCTGTATCAGTACAGAGTTGTAGTTCACCTTCTTCCCTTTTAGAACCCTAATGTCTTGAATACTGCTGGGTGAATGCCAAGTTCTCAAATATTAGTGAATGGATAAGTGAATGAGCAAATCTCATCTCACCAACAATCCGGTGAAGTAGGTAGCACAGGCTCTATGTTTCAGGTGAGGACCAAGAGGGCTAGGCCAGGTGGTGTGCAAGGAGTAGACTAGGCCAGGTGGTGTGCAAGGATTGGACTAGGCCAGGTGGTATGCAAGGATTGGACCCTGGCAGCCTGAGTCCAAAGCCTTATAGATTTTGTTAGACCACACTAAGTTCCTTGATAGACTATTACTGCTACTGCATTAGCTTGAAGGAAGGACTTTTTATTTTTATTTATTTTATTTATTTTGGTCTTTTTGAGACAGGGTCTCCCTGTAGCTCTGGCTGTCCTGAAACTCACTACATAGACCAGGCTGGCCTTGAACTCATAGAAATCAGCCTGTCTCTACCTCTCAACTGCTGGGATTAAATCCCACACCTGGCTGGGATTTTTTATTTTTAAGCTTATGATATAGAATGGCATATTGTGGCTAGGTCATGTCCTGTTATGCTATCTTTTCAGTAGATTCTTCTTTCACTGAATAAGGACAATAATGAATGGCTCAGCTGTCAAATTTATAGGTATTATTAGGTTTTCACAAAACAATGAGTTTGAAAGCTTTCATTCATTTTGACATTTAGAAATGTCACCCCATGTTTATGGTCAGGAATAATTCTAATTTTGGAGAAATCAGATTCACTAAACTATTCTCGTTTTTCTGTTCGACTTGGGTATATCGAATGTACAAGGGAAGATACTCAATACATAAAAGGTGTAGAACAATGTAGGTGAATCCTAGCGGTTAAGAGCGCCGACCGCTCTTACAGAGGACCCGGGTTCGATCCCCAGCACCCACATGGCGGCCAAGAGCTGTCTGAAACTCCAATTCCAGGAGAACTCCAGCTCCAGGGGAATCCGAGACCCTCTTCTGACCTCCGCGGCATTGCACGACACGGGTGCACAGACCTGCATGCAGACAGTACATTGATACACATAC